>WSXT02132812.1:0-24760 GCA_011762715.2 Neuroterus valhalla
AAGATAATGAGAATAATTGGATATGAACAATATCAAATTTAATGTCTGCAATTCCTGAAAATTAAAAAAAAAACAAGTATCCAATGACCAAATTTTCGCAAACACCTTCGAATATACCTATTTAAATTTAAAAAACAAATTGTTAAACTGAAAAAGAGGGAAGATTAAAAAACCTCCAAAACTTCTTCTTTCTCTTTTTTTTTATCACCCGTCTTTGTTTATTTACATTCTTTTCAAAAACACAAAACAATATTATTTAAGAATCTACCAACATTTCGGTGTTCTCCCAACACCCTTATCCAGGCAAGAATAATATCCCTGGAAGGAAATCATGATGGTAGATTTCTTGCCTCAATAAGGGTGTTGGGTGAACATCGAAACGTTATGGTAGATCTTTGAATTTTTCTGTTTTTGTGTGTTTCTTTAAATATTGAAAATGAGAAAAAAGTAGAAAGTGGAAAATATAAAAAGAGAAAGAGGGGGGTTTGTAGGCTTACTTCTCTATTATCTTTCCTCTTCTTTATTTTTATTATATGTTTTTTAAATTTCAACAGGTATATTTGGAGATGTTTATCCAAATTTTTCTCGTGGATTCTTGGTTTTTTATAATAGTATCCAGGAGTTGCAGATATTTATTTGAATTTTGAACGTTGAAAGGAAATTTGATTTTTTTCTTTCAATTTTACATTTTCGAAATTTCAATAATAAATTTTCTGCTGTAAAATAATTTCATTATTCTGAATCACTACAATTTTGTAACAAAATTCAAACATTCTATGAAGGCAGTAATTGAAAAGATATTCGGAAGCTAGACAAAAACATTTAAATTCTAGAAGAGCCGCTCTATGTTTTCGTCATTCGTCTACGTGATTGAAATAAAACATTAAATTTAATTACTCAATGGTTACATTCAAATACGGATATTTTAGAGTTATCACAGGATGAAATAAAAATAAGATAAAAATTCCACTTGAATTCTAATTGATATTCAAATAAATTCCTAATAATATTAAAATTGGTTCAAGGTAGAGTTAGAAAAAAATCCTCCTAAAATCCGATAGAAAACCAAAGAAAATAAAATAAAATTCATCAAATATTCAAATAATACCTTAATCAAATTTAAATGGGATTCAAATTAAATCTGAATGAAATCTGGCTCAAATCGTAATAATATTTGAATCAAATCCAAATAAAATGCAACTAAAATCCAAACAAAATTCAAGTTGAATAATACGAATGAGATACGGATAAAGATAGAGTTATAAGCGGATATAATACTAATAAAATACGAGTTTAATTAGAAAAGAATGTAACCTAATTCCAAATAAGATGAATATTCACTTTGAATTCTAATTATATTCAAAGAAGCTCTTAATAAAATTCAAATTAGTTCCGAGATAGACGTCGAACAAAATCTAACTAAAACCCGACAGAAAACCAACAAAAATGGAATAAAACTCATAAAATATTCAAAAAATACCTTAATCAAATCCAAATGAAATCTGAATGAAATTCAACTAAAATCCGAACAAATTCCAAGTTGAATAATTATTACAAATGAAATAAGAATGAAGTTGGAGTTATAACCGGATGAAATACAAGTACAATATACAAATTTATGTAATTATATATTACATAATTATATATAATATATAATTTATATAACCTAAATCCAAATAAGATGAAAATCCACTTTGAATTCTAAATATATTCAAAGAAATTCTAAGTAAACATCAAATTAGTTCGAGCTAGGGTTCGAACAAAATCCAACCTTAATCTCTTGAAAAACCACCAAAAATTGAACATAATAAATCCACCAAGAATCCGAAAACTATCTTGATTAAATTTAAATGAAATCCAAATAGAATCTGAATAAAATTCAACTAAAACCCGAAGAAAATCCAAGTTGAATAATACAAGTTAAATACGGATAAAGTATTAGTTGTACCAGACAGAATACAAATACAATGCAAGTTTTATTATAAAAGAATGTAAATCAAATCCGTTAAGATGACAATTCAATTTGAGTTTATTTATTTAGTTTTTAATTTGAGTTCTCATGGCATTCAAAAGAGTTCTTATTCTAATTCAAATTAGTTCGAGATAGAGTTCGAACCGAATCCAACAGAAAACCAAAAAAAAAAAAAATAATAAATTTCATCAAATATTTGAATAATACCTTAATAAAATTTTAATGAAATCCAAATGAAATCTGAGAAAAATCAGGCTCAAATCGAAATAATATTTGAATGGAATCCAAACGAAATCTGAATAAAATTCAACTAGAATCCGATCAAAATCCAATTTGAATAATACAAATGAAATATGAATAAAGTTAGAGTAATAACCGGATAAAATACAAATACAATACAAATTTATTTGAAAAGAAATTATCTTTAATCCAAATGATATGAAAATTCAATTTGAGTTCTAATTATACTCAAAGATGTTCTTAGTAAAATTAAAATTAGTTCGGGATAGATTTAGAACAAAATACAACTGAAATCTGATAGAAAAACAACCACAATCTGAATAGAATCGAGATTAAATATCTATTGAAATCCTTTTTCAATTCGTTGGAAATAGGCTAGAATTGCTGAAATCGTACAGAACTCATCAAAACACCCTGATAGCTTTCTCTCATAACCGTTGTGATATTTTTATTGAAGATGAAATACTCATCATTTGATGAAGTTGAAGTGCGCCAGCACTGTAGCACTTTCAAAGTCATTTTTAACCAAAAAGAATGCAATTTTAAACCTAACTTCAAATTCACAGGCCAAAAAAGAGTTTTTCGCACAAATATCATTTTTAAAGAACAATAGGATAAAATTTTTTCTAGGAATATCGCGTTTGAAAATTATGAGATTTTTTAGCGAGATAGAATGTCGACCGTCCACGACAAAAACATACATAAATCGACAATAATTGTTAAATTTAAGATGCTTTAAAATGTATAAGAAACTCGCAATATTTCGAATTCTTTTTGGGTCAAATTTGTTTCACTTTTTTTTGGGAGATAATTAAGGCGAAAGTCGACCGACAGAATTTATTAAACTGGCAAAGAAGATGCCTTCGTTGCACTTTATATTGGTAAAAGTAATTTGCGACTCTTCCTTTAGGGAGATGAAACTCATTTTTTTGTATCGATCATTTCTCATCAGGAAGCCAATGACAGACTGAAAGTTACTCTGAATTTAAAATTCGTCAATAAATATTCAAGAGGTTTGGTATTTTTTAGGAAAGTGATACTGTTGGTCCTGCCTTCTAAATCTCTTGGACCGGGATTCCAGTCCATTGAAACGGGGACCGGATCCAAGCAATGACAAAATAAATCTGGTCCATTATACCAGCATTTTTAGTCGCAGCGGGATCTGAATTTTTCGGGGATCTGAAATATAGATTGCGCTAGTGTCGCGAACAAGCAAGGAGGTCGAATTTTTAAGATGCATTTTAATTTATGCATAAGAGTGATTCGATGATTGTAATGTGAAGCACAAACTCAATAGTTAGTACTGAAAATTATTGTTTATCGAAAACATAGTGTTCAAAATTAAATTTTCATCGTATACTAGTGAAGAAGCACGTTCTTTCTTAACCCTCAATAGTCACACTGGGTTAACTACACCCAGCACGATTGAAAAGAATGTGATTTTTGAAACCATTATATTCTCGATAAATTTCTTCATTAGTTAAAAAAATTCTTTGAAAATTGACCAATTATAACCCAATATATTTAACAGCAAAGTTCGAATGAGTGAAATTCACCCAGCGTGACTACCATGTCCCACAGCGAAGGTGTGACTATTGCGGATTAAAACTGTATCTTTCTCGAAGAAACTATTATTTAACCATATCAAGTAAGCTTTAACGCATTCTGAGCGTAAATATACTTTAGGTAATGTGTACAGTGAACAATCTTATTCAGAATATACAGAGAATATAAGTAATAGACGATCAGGAATGAAAATTCGAATCCAACCTAAAGCTTTTACTCTATATGATAAAAATTCCTTCAGAAACATTCTTTCATTGATAGATACATTTTTGCATTGTTGGCTTATTGTTTTCAACTGCAAAAAAAAAATAATCTTAAATTGATGTTCATGCGAAAACTGAAATGCGTCTTGAAACTGTGTCTCACTTTTGCTATTTCACATTTTGACCGCATCAGAATTATAGATGGCGTCATGCAATTCTTCGGTTTCCGATATTCCTGATGGTCCAAGCTTGAACCAGGGAACGATTTCCGGGTCCGTCGGACCAGAAAGTCAGTCCATTGGACCATAATCGCAGGTTTGGTCATTGCTTGGACCAGAATTCCGGTCCAAGGAATTTAGGGTGTGTATTTTGTTGATCACTGTTTTCTGTAGACAAGATCTCTTGTGGGGTAAACGTAACTCGTAGAGAGACATAATCGGTTGTGTTAAATACACGGCAGGACACAGTCTACCGTTAACATGCCAACAGCACGCGGTTTTCGCAGATGATTACCCACCCAAGTACTATTCGCGCCCAACGCTGCTCAACCTCAGTGATCGGTCGGGGACTGGTTCTTCGAGCTTGGCATAGCCGTTGGCGAAAATATGAATCTTTCATGATTTAAAATTAAGTTTCCCGCTAGAAAATCATTTATTGAGGATTGAGCTATTTCGATGAAAGACATCATTTTGTGGTTAACTTGAATTGTTTGAAACTGATGAAAAAAAAACAACAACAAACCGTGTATTTAGGAGACCGATAGAGGCATGTCTTTATTATCAAGTCTTGGTGTCGACTGAGACATTGAAGAAATGAAACTGACAGATGACAAACATAAGAATCGAAAGAGAAAGTTCAGTTTTCAGGAAATTGGAAATCGTGGAAAAAATTCAATAGGATATTTCATTATTAAAAATTAATTTTCTCTTTAGAAAATCAGCTATTGGGGATTGAGCTATTTTGAAGGAAACCATCATTTTGTAGCTGAATCAAACTGTAAAAACTGTTTTGAAAAAAACGTATTTAGGAGACCGATACATGTGTTTATTATCAATTCATGGTGTTGACTGATACAAAATGAAGAAATGAAACTGACAAATGCCAAACATGAGAATCGAAATAGCAGGTTAGGATTTCAGGAAATTGAAGAATCGTGTAGAAAATGCAACAGAATTTTTCATGATTCAAAACTAAGTTTCTCGTTAGAAAATCATCTTTCGAGGGTTGAGGTATTTTGAAGGGAACCATCATTTTGTGGTTTAATCAAATTGTTTAAAGCTGATCAAGAAAAAAAGGCGTATTCAGGAGACCGATAGAGGCATGTGTTTATTATTAAGTCTTAGTGTCGACTGAGACAATGAAGAAATGAAACTGACAAATGCCGAACATGAAAATCGAAAGAGCAAGTTTGGATTCCAGAAAAATTGAAAAATCGTGCAGAAAATACAATAGAATCTTCCATGATTCAAAATTAAGTTTCTCGTTAGAAAATCATCTATTGAGGGTTGAGGTATTTTGAAGGGAACCATCATTTTGTGGTTTAATCAAATTGTTTAAAACTGATTAAGAAAAAAAGGCGTATTCAGGAGACCGATAGAGGCATGTACTTGTTATCAAGTCTTAGTCTCTTAGTGTCGACTGAGACAATGAAGAACTGAAAACTACAAATGCCAAACATGTGAGTCTAACGAGCAAGTTGGGATTTCTAGGAATTGAAAAACCACGTAGAAAATGCAACAGAATCTTTAGCGATTTAAATTTAGGTTTCTCGTTAAAAAATCACGTATTGAGAATTGAGCTATTTTGATGAAAACCATCATTTTGTGGTTGAATTACACTATTTGAAACTGATAAAAAAAGAGAAGGAAAAGAAAAAGACGCGTATCTAGGAGACCGATAGAGGCATGTGTTTATTATCAAGTCTTGGTGTAAACTGAGACAATGAAGAAATGAAACTGACAAATGCCAAACATAAGAATCGAAAGAGCTAGTCAGAATTTCAGGATATTGATGAATCGTGTACAAAATGAAATAGGATATTCATGATTCAAAATTAGGTTTCTCGTTAGAAAATCATCTTTAGAGGGTTGAGCTATTTGGAAGAAAACCATCATTTTGTGGTTGAATTACACTATTTGAAACTGATAAAAAAAAAGAGAAAAACGTGTATTTAGAAGACCGATAGAGACATGTGTTTATTATCAAATCATAGTGTTGACTGAGACAATGAAGAAATAAAACTGAGAAATGCCAAACATGAAAATCGAAAGAGCAAGTTGGGATTCCAGGAAATTGAAAAATCACGTAGAAAATGCAACAGGTGTAATAAAGGTCATCGGCACAATTTTCTCAGAAAATGATAGAAGCGTGCTCTCTGAAATTGCCGTGTCCTCTTGCTCCACATTATAATAACGACATTCATTATGCAAAGAATATTATACTAATTTCGTCCCGGAGCGGTTGCGTCTTATCAGTATTTATTCCCCAGCGAAATTCTATGAGAAGTCGCATGACTCGTTTCTAGTTTCGAGTCAATTTCTGCCAACTTTGACTCACGTTTTTCATATAATGAAAAGAGAGTGATACAAAAGAGCCTGAGGTGAAGAAAAGGGAGAGGTAAAGATTCCAAGTGTGAGTGTGAGTGAAAGAGATTCACTTGAATAATGCGAGTTTTATTGAAGATACGACAATGAAATAGAAATCGGTACCGGAAGGGGGAGGTCTGACCAACCCGAGAAAAGCCGGAAATCACAGTTCAAGCGAAACAGATTTTCTTTCTTGCATTGGATTCAATTGGCGAATTGGCGAAAAGGAAAGATAGTAGAGACTATCGTTTTCAATTGGCGAGTAATTTGCCACTTCACACTATGAACTCTCGACACTCGAATCTCACCGGACAATCAAATCACTCCATCGAGGCTCGAGGTTCATGTGATTTCTAAATCTTTCTTCCTCTTGGGGATCCAGGAAGAAAGAGCGGGGAATAGAAGTATAGAGAGGTCGCAGGGTCTTGTATGAGGGAACGTGGGAATCTTCCTTAACTCTCTTATCTTCAAGGAGTTTTGGACTCTAGCATATTCATGGGACCTGATGAAGAGCTATGAAATTGCGACTCCTAAGTTGATTAGCATTCCAGATTATGACTGTTCCTGAGTAATAAAGGGATCTTGTTTCTTCGCAAGTGATAGGGGCTATCTTATACTTTATTTTCTTCATACGCTTTTCCTCCTGAATTTCCTCAACTAGGATATATTAGTTTTCAACCAGAAGACAAAGTTCCAGCTAAGAAAAATGATTAACAAAATAGTTGAATCTTCGTCCTTAAAGATTACTTTTCAATAGAATAGTTGAAATTTAAAAAACATCATTTAGTTCCAAATAGGACAGTCGAATTTCCAAATAAGAAAATCAATTCTGTCTGGAGGGACAATCTTTTAATCCGAAGAGATAAATCATAAACAAAGCAGTTGGATTTTCAACTAAATTGAGAGAAAAAAGTGGACCAAATTGTGAAATTTTTAACAAAAGGGTCGAATTTTGTAGAAGACATTGAAATTTGTAACCCTATGGTTTGTATTTTCAACAAGAATTTCAATTTTCAGCTGAGAAAATTGATCCAATCCAAAGGGACAATTTTTCTCTCCGAAAAGGCGAATTTTAAACATAATGGTCGAATTCGATATAAAAAATTAAAATTCAATCGAACAGTTCCTTTTCGAGCCAAGGAGTTGAATTTTGAACCGAACTGTTGATTCATCATCAAACAAACCAATTTCAAAAGACAGTGGAATTTTCAATCCAAAAAGTTTAATTTCAACAAAAAAGTTTATCTAATCCAAAAGATGATTGTTCTATCCAAAAAGATATATCCTAAGTAAAAAAGTTGATTTTCAACCGGAAAAGGAAAATATGCCGAATAAAAGTTTTGTTTTGAATCAATAAAGTTGAAATTCTAACGAAACAGTTGAATTTTCAAACAAAAAATAAATAAACTTGAACCCAATAGTTAGATTTTTAACTAAGCTGGTGATTTTTCAATTGGAAAAGACGATTGCCTAAAAATTAGTGCAATTTCCAACAAAAAAGTTTATCTTTGACATTAAAAGAAGAATTTCTACAAAATGGAAGAACTTTCAATTGAAAGAATATAATTGCAAACCAAGCAGTGGAATTTTGAACCAGAGTGTAAATTTTTTTATATAAAAGACTGATATTTTTGAAGGTGGAATTTTCGACCCGAAAAGTTTAATTTTCAACAAGAAAATTAATTTTGGACCAAAAAAAAATATTCCAATCCAAAGATACAATTTTTAATGCAAAGAAAGAGAACAAATTTGAACAAAACAGGTAAAATTTCGACCAAAAAATTTGAATTTTTAACTAAGTGGTTGGATTTCGAATAAAAAGGAACAATCTTGGATCAAATAGTTTCATTTTTAACTAACTTGGTGATTTTTCAATTTGAGACGAAGATTTCCCCAAAATGAGAGTAATTCTCAGCATAAAGTTTATTTTTGACTATGAAAGAATAACTCCTCCAAATTGAAAGAAATTTCAATTGAAAGAATTTAGTTTCAAATCCAATAGTAGAATTTCCAATCAAAGTGTGCAATTTTTTATAAAAAAATACTAATTTTGTGGAAAACAGTGGAGTTTTCGACCCGAAAAGTTGAATTTTCAACAAGGAAATTAATTTTGAACCGAGAAAGTTGATCCCATTCAAATGTACTATTTTTAATCCATAGAGAAAATCATTTAACGAAGCAGTTGGATTTTCGACCAAGAAAGTTGAATTTTCAACTAAGTGGTTGAATTTTCAAAAAAAAAAGGAAATAAACTTGAACCAAATAGTTGGATTTTCACCTAATGACAGCTAATGAGTAGGTGGTTTTTCAATTTTGAAAAACGATTTCCTAAAAACTGTTTTTATTTTCAACAAAAAAGTTTATCTTTGACTATGAAAGAATAAATTCTCCAAAATGAAGAATTTTCAATTCAAAAAATTTAATTTCAAACCAAATGGTGGAATTTTTAACCAAAGTGTGCAATCTTTTGAAGAAAATAATAATTCTTTGGAAGACAGTGGAACTTTGGAAGCGAAAAGTTGAATTATCAACAAGAAAAAAAAATTTTTTTTTAAAAGACTATTCCGATCGAAAAGTATAATTTTTAATCCAAAGGGAAAAAATTAAACAAAGTAGTTGGATTTTTGACCAAAAATGTTAGGTGTTTTACCAAAGAGTTGAATTTGACACATAATGGTTGGATTTTCAAAATAAATTAAAAATCTAATCAAACCGTTTATTTATCAACAAAGAAAGGACGATTTTCCAGAAGACAGTAGAATTTTAAACTTTGAAATTGGAATCTTCAACATAGACGTTCATTTTTAACCAAGAAAGTTGATCCAATCCAAAGGATAAATTTTCTATCCAAAAAGATGAAACTTAAAAAAAAAATTGAATTTTTCAACAAAAAGCTTTTTTACAAACATGAAAATTGATACAATAAAAAGGGGCCAATAATGTTCTATTCAAAAAGACAAATCTTTGAAAAAAAGGTTTTCGCCAAAAAGGTTAATCTTGAACAAAACAGTTGAATTTCCTCCAAGTCGGTGATTTTCTGATAAAAAAGACGAATTCTCTAGAAGACAGTTCAATTTTCAACAAAAAGTTTATTTCTGACCCTCAAAGATGTACTTCTACTGAAAAAAAAAATTTCAACCCAAAAGATTAGGTTTTCAACGGAAAAGTAGAATTTTTAACTCAAGAGAGGTGAATTCTGAACGAAAAATGTAATAGTAGACCTTGTGAACAAAAAGGATAGACTTTCAACCATCTTTTGATTCAGTTTTAATTTAGGTTAGAAACGAGAAATATGGGTAAAAGAGAAACATTTATGAAAGCAAAGGAAAAAAATGATCAAAAAAATGAATTTTTTGTGGGGTTGGTTCTTTCATAATATTATCTAACAAATCTATTCACCACTTCCCGTCCTCCATGTAACAGACCATTACTTCTTCCTGTGTACTTCCTCTTTCCCAAAAAAAGCTGTTACGTGATGTATGGATAGCCCCTTGTGTGGTTTTAGCTTTTCATAACGCAATAGAGAGTTTACGGGCATTTTTGATATTTTTTATTCAACTGCTTATGAACTGAACTTTTGATAATAACAATTATTGTTTCATTTTAATTACTTGTTATTCATTCGAAAATCTTTCAAGTGCCGACTTACAATAATACATTTGGAATTATTCGCAGGTGCGTGAAAAGTTTATTACATTTTTTAATCTTCTTCGGACAAAAGATGTACAAAAGGTTATGCATGTATTGTTTACGTAAATGAAATGATGAATAATCAATATTTCTTTGTTTTCGGATGTGATCGTACGACAGTTCAAACATTAAATAATATTTATTTTGCTGTGCCACACACAGAAAAATGAAGAAATGTTTGGTTTGATGTTTGTTACTGAGAATAACCTTCTTCTACCATTTTCAAATGTTTGACAATAAAAATGTCAATGAACTTTGTCAACTAAGTGTGGATTTGAAAAAGATTAAATACGACACGCGGTTCGAAAAAAACTGCTTAGACAATCACGGGTAAAGACTGTCCGTTTCATTGACCTCACAACAATAACATATTATTTTTGCAACTTTTTCCACGTCTATAAAATTAAATAAAAAATAATGTACACAAAATATTTATTCATTTAATATATAAATAAACCTAATTCAATGTCCTCTGCAAGATGCAATATTCAGTTTCATTTGCATGACACATGCAGATTCTCTATTGTTAGGCGGATGTAGGAAATAATTTTGAAAAGGAAAGAGTCAAGTCATCCCTGGTGGTCCATCCACAGTCAAATTGTAAATCAGTTCCATGGTACTTGTATCGAGATAAGATAACATTAGATCCTTCCTCTCCGTTAGGCTGTTCCTTAGATTCAGATTACAGATGCAGTGTATTTAGATGCAGATGTAAATACAGACATTGATGTTGAGAAGAATGCCTTTTCTTCGGTTTTTCCTGCATACATCTTATAAGATGTTCAGTGGTGGGGTGCGACCCAGATATCTTTCGAAGACTCTACTACCTTCCACCGAACTCCCCAAGTTACCTTCTTGTTGGGAACTTGGAACTACCTATCCGAACCGACCACGACCACCAGTTCGTCGCCTGTCGTGGTACCGTATAGACGAACGCACAGTGCGTTCTATCGTGCCTAATCGAAAAAAGGGATTACTATAGTGCTCCAAGTTCTAAAACGAATGGTGATTTTAGTGAATTAGAATCTTCTGGATCTAAGTCGATGAACGGACATGCCAAGCTCGATTCTCATTCCATTTATTTAAAACAGTTCTAAGGAATATCAAAAACATTCTCTAGCAGAGGGAAACCTCGAGGAAAACATACTAGATCCGAAAGTGCAATTTTCATGAATAATTGACAACTTGAACGAAAAAGTTCAGTATGCTCTAGTTTGCAATCTATCTTCTAGAAAATTTTTTATCTAGTCTCCAAACCTATTTCATGAAAGAACCACCGAGAAATTTTGGTCGTTGTTGTTTTGGCTGTAGCTGACAATATTGTTCTCAACGCTCTGATCCAATTTATTTACATCTTACCATTTGTTACGAATATCATTTAAGTGAATTAATTCACCCTCTCCTTGATGCGACTACGAATTTTTTTTTATTTCCTCTGGTTTTGCAGTATAATTTAAGAAAATGAAGAACACATCAGGATGATTGGCGAAGAATGCTGCAATATCAGACGCTCCCGGTATTTTATTCAGAGTGTATTCAGATTTTTTTTCTCATGGAAAACATCAAGGAAATAGGAATTTGCTCCTTTCGATTTTGTAAGAAATTGCGTACCCCTATCCTAGCCTCGGGTCTTACACGATTATGCGATCGACTCGACTTTCATAGTGGTGTAAGAGATACTGTCATTCTGGAATCGGACCCTACGACTATGGAACTAGATGTTTGATATGGAATAGTTTAGAAAGGACTGAATTATGGCATTCCTTTTCTGCAATCTCAAGGAACTTAGAGGTCGTTATTTCTCATAGAAATGCTTGATTAGTCTTACGATTGAGGTCTATGAATTGCTATCAAGCATTCAATGATTGCAAAGAAAATTTTTGGATTTAAAAAATATTTCTTTTGTCATTTGTACCACTGTTATTTGCACCTTTTTTTGTTCCAACCCAGTAGTTCTTTTTCCAATCAAACGATACAAAAGTGACATAATAGAGGGCTTGGTTTTACAACAATCACGATCGTCATCATGACAAGATTTTATCTCACAGACGTTTTATGATGAAATCAATAACAGTCTTCAAGACCCTCGGCTTTTTTAACTTGTTTTATTCCTGGTTGATAGGGGAAAAACGAGGCAAACCAGAGGCCAAACTACGACCAGGTTTTACATAAGCCATCTCGTTTTGATCACACCAGACACGCAATAACCGTCCCCTGTTTACGAGCCTTCACACATTCCACCACTTGGGGCAAAAAAAAAGATTGAAGAGTGAAAACATTCCTATTCTAGTCTTTGAAATCCACCTTGGTCTTTGCTTTGTCCATGGAAAATTTATCTTTGATTATTCTTCCTTTTTGGTTCCCAGGAAAAAGTGTTTGCTCTAGAATTCGCGACAGTGTTTGCAGGTCTTGGATCCTCGTCCTATTTCATCTTTTTTTGTTGATCGTCTGGAGTAATATTTTTGAATTTTTTTCAAAGCTGCCTGTCCAAAATTTGAACATTTTTGTCTTTGATTATTTACTTTTACTATAACTGAACTAAAAAGCCATTTTTCAACTTTTATCAATCTTCAGAAAGTATTGATCGATTGCCAATAAAAAATACCCCTCAATATTGGATTGCCCGGAAAAGGTGTGTCTATGAATTTTTCAAACTGTATTTCACTAAATTTCTTCTTTTTTGTAAGAAAATAGTGTCATAAATCTTCTGTTAAAAAAAACTGTTCAGAGGCCGTTTTAGATCTGAAAATCATTTTTTTTTAGTACTCAATTTTTAAAATCATAAATTAACGGATAACGAAATTCTCTCAAACCTAGAACCGAGAATAAGCTTAAATTCGATTGAACAGAACAAAAATTCTGAAGATATCAGGACCAGATTACGAAAATATATGATTCTCAACTAATTAACAATTGAGAAAATTCGTACAAGGTGACAGAAAAAGTTTCGAATTCCAAAATCTACAAAAAATACACATTTTTATAGTCCGAAAATTTCTATAGTTCTTCAAAATCTATTATTACCTATCATTCATCTGAAAGAGATTGCTAGTCTTTTAAGGCCTATCTCAATTGCTGAAAATAAAATTTTATATAAAATAGTAGTAGAAAATACATTTTAAAGTCCAGTTAAATTTTTGAACAAAAAAGAAATAAACTTGAACCAAATAATTTGATGCTCAACTAAGTAGGTAATTTTTCAATTGGAAAATACGATTTCCTAAAAAATAGATCAATTTTCAACGAGAAAGTTCATTTCTGACTATAAAAGTTTAATTTCTCCAAAAATGAAAGAAATTTCAATTGAAAGAATTCTAATTTGAATCCAAATAGCGGAATTTTCAATCAAAGTGAGCAATTTTTTATGAAAAATACTAATTTTCCCGTAGGCTGTGGAATTTTCGATCCGAAAAGTTGAATTTTCTAGAAGAAAATTAATTTTAAACCGAGATAGTTTATCCGATCCAAAGGTACAATTTTTAATCCAAAGAGGAAAATATTTAACGAAGCAGTTTAATTTTCGACCAAAAAGGTTGAACTTTTACTAAGTGGTGAAGTTTCAAATAATAAATGAATAAACTTGAACCAATAAGTGATATTTTAAGGTAGGAAGTTTATTTTTCAATGGGATTGGCTGTTTCCTAAAAAATAGTGAAACTTGCAAGATGAAAGTTTATTTTTGATGGTAAAAGTTTAATTTCTCCAAAAATAAAATGAATCTCAATTGAAAGAATTGAATTTCAAACCAAATAGTGGAATTTTCAACCAAAAAGTACAGTTTTTTATATAAAAGACTAATTTTTTCGAAGACAGTGGAATTTTTGTCCCGAAAAGTGGAACTTTCAAAGAGAAAATCAATTTTAAACCGAGAAAATTGATCCGATCCAAAGGGACAATTTTTAATCCGAATACAAAAATATTTAACAAAGCAGTTGAATTTTCGACGAAAAAAGTTGGATTAAAGGATAAAAAAATTCCCTGAACCCTAGAAAGTACTTTTTATTCGTCGAGGAATAAACTTAAATTCGATTGAACAGAACGGAAATTTCGGAGATATCAGGCCTAGATTACAAATATTTTATTATTTATAATTGACATTAATGGTCTGAAATGTTCCGTTAACATTTGTTTCCTGGAATTATTTGCAAATGATTTTTTTTTATTTTAATTCTCTACTATTAAACAATCAAAAACATTCGTACCGGGCGACAGAAAGAGTTTTGAACTCCGATATCTACAAAAAAATACACATTTTTATCGTTCAAAAATTTCTATAGTACTTCAAAATCTATTATTACACAGTATTTACCTGAAAAAATGCATGCTAGTTATTTAAGGTCTATCTTACTTACTGAAAATAAAACTTGATAAAAAATAGTAGACGAAAATTCATTTTAAAGTACTATAGGAATCTTTAAACTATACAAAATATTTATTTTTCGTGTATTTCGAAATTCAAATTTTTTTTGCCACTTGGTTTAAGTATTTTGAAAATTTTAGAACATTAATTATATTGAGAGGAAAAATTTGTGTATTCTGAGCGCGATAATATCTTCGAAATTTCGGTTTGCTTCATAAAATGTAAGGCTTATTCCTTAATAGATAAGAAATCCTCACCATTAGGCGTGAAACAATTGTGTTAGCTTTAAATTTGTAGTCAAAACAAATTCTGGTCTAAGAAAATTCAATTTTAGACCTAAAGCAACTTAGCGGAGCCTCTAAACAATTTTGCCAAAAAATTTATGGCAGTATTTTTTCATAAAAAGGAAGAAATTCAGGGTGCAGCTTTTGCAAAATTTAAAAACACCTTTTTTTAGTAGTCCTAGCCTTTATACTTTCAGGAAAAAATCATCGTTTAGAAATACAATTAATGGAAGAATATAATCTTTTCAATTTATAACAATTACTGTTGGACACATATTTCAGAACTTTTCAAAAATTCCGATTTTGAAAATACAAAAGATTTCAATGAATGACTTTATATTTTTCTTCAATCAGTTCTTTACGATCTTATCAAATAACATTTTGTTACTTATTTTTATTTTTTTAAATTCTTGATACGAGTACAATTTGAATGAAATCAAATCCCAAATAAGTAACCCCAGCTTTATACAGTTGTTTTTAGAAACTGAAAGTATTTGGTTAAATGCGGTAAATTCCACATGGTAATAACTACTTGATTAATTAATCATTTTCTCGAATTGTTGAAGGTAAAAAAAGTTTTAATCTTCCTTAATTCCTAAACTGTTCTGAACTATTTCCTGTTGTTTATGGTCGTACGTGTTCTTTTCCTAGGAAGCTCGTACCTTTCCCGTTTGGTGGCGCAAAAGAGTTGGTTAGCACGAGATCATTATAATTAAAAGTGCATATTGTTTACGGTACTGGATCTCACGAGAGGGACCCCCGACTTCTCACGGCGTGACGAAGAGCAGGAAAAAGAAACGGGAGGAAAGAAATCCAGAAGGAGATGAATAGATCAGGAAGAGATTATTTTCCTTCCCTGAGGTGTCAACTTCAAAATTCAGGTGTCCCCTAACGTATCGTATTATCTCGCGAATTAGATACGTGTTAATATCTTCAATTCAAATATCTTCAATTCAAGTCGTGTTATCATAAAATTCGAGGTCACCAACTTTAGATACTCCACATTAGCAGATGTTACGTTTTATTTGAAAAATACATCAAGATCCTTGTAAAAGCAGCTATCACCTGGCGGAACTTGTCATCCACTTGTTTTTTTTCATTCTCGAATAAAATTTCGAAAAATTAATTCATCATTCAGCAATTGATCGATCCAAGAGAAAGTTCCTGATAAAATTCCCGTGAGAAGAGCAGAAAATAATTTTACCTTATCTGGTATTATTTGTCCACTTGGGTCTAATTAATCTCTTGCCTTTTTTTCTCATGACGCATAATTAGACATTCGAGGAGAAATCTGAGAAGCAAAAATTGCTGAGTTCCGGTTAAGTTAGAGGTATCCAAGGCTTATAATTCTTATAATCGAATAATCATGACTGGACGTGCGAATTGTGTTTTATTTGAAACTGTCCATTCAGCGATTTCCGAAGGATGTTGAAAAGTTTTTAACGGTGCCAGTTGGAGTTTTTAATCCTGGTTTCGTTTTTTCTCACTGAAGTGATTCTGGAACAAAATCGACTCCTATAAATGCAACGTCACTTAATTCATGAGTTTGCCATTCAGAAGCTTGCCATTTCTTCTGAGACCACGTAGATTCCCTGAGGTTTTACTTACATGAGAGAGTACATAGTCATTCATGACAAATTAATATCTATCCACTGTTCCCTTCCGGTGGATGTTCTGAAAGTGCGATTTCTAATTTCTCCTTTTCCCTCGGATTTTCCTTATTTTCTTTATTCAAGATTTATTTTCAATTATGTGTAAAATCGAGCTTGACATGAGTGCCTGAGTACAAAATTCAAATTTCAACCTTGATAAAAAAAATTTCAGAGTGGATAAATATGGTGCCTGTCCAGGATTTTTTTAAGTGAAGTGATTTTTTCTTCAAAAAAGGAATCAAGATGATGATGGAACGCGAGGTGTCGGACACTGAAGGGAATTTTTCCCGGAGGCTCGCCCATAATTGGTCTGAATTGCCAACCACTTTGAGAAGAAGACAAAAGCATCGGCCCGAGATTCTCAGCCAGTTTACAGATTTCTCCGAGTCTTCGGAAAACGAATTTAGAAAAGTCGAAACAAGGCCTACAAACGTCCAAAGAATTGTCAAAAGATCCGAATTTCTCCGAAGACTTGAGCTAAATGATATCCGAAGAAATGACGACCATTTGGAAAGAAATGGTCACAGAAAATCTACTCCAGATCAATTTTATCGACCTCCAAGTGACTGCAAAAGATATTACGACGAAGAAAAATTGGGGCAGCAGAGACGAAGCCACTTTGCCAAATTTGATCCCAAGAGTATTTCAGACGAAGAAAGGAAAACCAATTCGCCCGATAGTCTTCTCATGAAATCTTCAGAATCTGAATCAAGCAGCGATGAGTATGGTCATACTGATGACTCCGGAGCCTTTTTGGAAAAAGTTTCAAATTTCGAGAAAGGATCCAGATTGAAGAAATATAAAAACAAAGTTTTGTATGAACAGGGAATACACAGTAATGGGTTTATCAAATTTTTTGCGAAGGACGAGTGGAAGCGAAAAAGTAAGCAAGAAGAGAAAGCTTCCCCTGAGGTCCATAAGCTGGATGTAAATGAAAATATCAAGAAAAATCAGAAGACTGAGACTCCGATCGGAAAGATTTTTGGGAACAATAATGCTCCAAAATCGAAGGAGGTCAAAAAAGATTATTTGGCTCAAAGGTATGAGTATGAAAATATTCCAAGGATTGATATTTCGAAATTGGAGCAAAAGCCTGGCAATTTTAAGGAGGCGGAAAGTCGAAGTACTCCTCAACCTACGATTGAGCAACTCAGACTTGAGCAGGGATGTCAGCTCAGAAACAACAAAAATTCTACCGTCTCGCAACAGATTAGCAGATCCTGGAACAATAATATTAGAGGTTTGATTCCATTTCTGAGTGATTTGGCCAACTTGCTTTTTTATATGAATTATTTTAAGCCTTAACTTATTTATATTATTTCTATTAGGGTTTGGAATTCATGTCTGCCAATTATGGAACTGCATTTTATATTCAGAGCTGAAAAAATGTATTGGTAGTCTGCCTTATATAAAATGTTGTTACTGCTTTTGTTTATAAAAGGAAAAACATCTGTTGAAAGTTTTTTATATAAAGAGAAAGGCTCCATAATAAAATCTTGGCCTGTGTAATACTAAGATAACTAGTTGATACAGATTTTGCATCAACTAGTTATTAGGAGAGTCACTTGTGTAACGAAGGCTTTACTGTAATTACTTGGGGACATTGTTTGAATGTTCAGGAAATACTTTCTGAATAGTTAAATCATTGTTCTTAAATGCTTTATGCAAGCTTTTAAATTTACTAAAAGGAGTGTTCACTTTCGAAATCTAGATTTTCAGTTTAGAATTTTCTATCTGTACACTACCGTCGGAAATTATGAGATCGATTGACGCAAGCACTATTAGAATTCACTGCTGGCTTTAAACCACGAAAACTCAGCGAAAAAATGATAGGGCATTTAAAAAAAAACCGTTGGAAAGTCTATGAAATTCCACGTCTAGTTATGTCAAACAGATTTCTTTCTATCTGCATCTAGCATGACCTAGGAAAATTGTTGCAAAAATCTGAAAATTGAACGACATAGAGCCTAAAATTTTATCTTCAGTTCAAGCCAAAGAAACTTGAAAAATCACAATTAGTTCCCGAGATACGATTAAAAATATTCAATCGTAGCTGAGTTGAGTTTTAGTCGACAATCACGATTCTCTGCCGGTCTGCTGCTCGCCTCCTTCGTTGAGGAAGACCGAATAGGCCACGCACAGAGTTGGCGCTTGATTGGGGCTCTCTTATACTCTTGATTCTGCTCATTTATAATAAATTTTAAAAATTATTTATTGTTTCTTCAATTATTTCCAATTATTTCAATTCAAAAATATCCCCATATTAAAGAATGAGAAACTGATGAACAGTTTTTTTCTAACTTCTTCAAATTTTTATCAATTAGAATATCAATAATAATGTAGATATATTATTGGGAGAGTAAACTATTTTTCAAACGAAAAACACTCAAAAATATTAAAAGTGAATAATAATGAAATTTAAAAGATGAAGTTTTATCGACCCTCAGTTAAAATAATAATTGTATGTTTTTTGGTAAAATTGACTTCAGGGTCACGAAAGAATTCAATTCAATTTCTTATTGAATCTTTGAATTCTTTCGTAACCCTAAAGCCAATTCTACCATCAACATAGAATTATTAATGATGAAATTAACAATATATATCTACATTTTTATTAATATTCTATTTGATTAAAATTTTGAGAATTAAAAAAAACTTTCCGTCATTTTTTTATTCTTTAATATGGGTGTAATTCTGAAATGAGATAATTGTAAATAATTTAAAGAGCAATGAATAATTTGAAAATTTTACAAAAATTTGAAATGAAAATTACTGTTGAGCAGAATCAAAAGAATAAGAGAGCCCCAATCAAGCACCACCTCTGTTCGTGGCCTATTCGGTCCTACCTCAACGAAGGAGGCGAGCAGCAGATCGGCCGAGAACTGTGATCGTCGACTAAAACTCAACTCAGATACGATTGAACATTTTTAATCGTATCTCGGGAACTAATAGTGATTTTTCAAGTTTCTTTGGCTTAGATTGAAGATAAAATTTCACGCTCTATGTCGTATAATTTTCAGATTTTCGCGACAATTTTCCTAGTTCATGCTAAAAGTTGAAGTCGAGGTACAAAATTTTAGAAAATCTAGAATTTTTTTCAAAAACCTATTGCGTGCTGTATTCTTTCCAGCAGATAAAAAAAAATCTGTTTGAGATTACTAGACGTGGAATTTCATAGGCTTCCCAACTGTTTTTTTTTTAAATGCCCTATCATTTTTTTTCGCTGTGTTATCGTGATTCAAAGCCAACAGTGATTTTTAATAGTTCTTGCGTCAATCGATCTCATAATTTTCGGCGGTAAAATATATCAGTGAATAAACTTGGCATTGATATCAGTTTTAAAGAACAATTCCCAAGTTGGCCAGATTTCCCATGATCGCTGAGAAATTTGAACTATTTCTTTTTTTTGAAAACCCCTAGATGTAAATGGGGGTTCTCCAGATCGACCACGTCAACCAACGATGGAAGAACTTCGTTTGGAAGGTTTAATTCAAGATTTTTACAACAGCGATCAGATGTCTTCTCGATCTGGCTCGGACCGGAAGTTGGGAAAAATGGAGACCATTACCGAAGAACACGACGGAAGTAAACTGAGTGTGAGGGAAATCCTCAAGCGATTTGAAGATTTGAGAACAAGAAGTGACTCCCAGAATGATGAAAAATCCGGCGATAAAACACTCACGACTATTCAAGAGACCTTGGACAACTTTGAGGCGAAGGTCAAGAATTATCAGGTCGAGACTTTTGTAACAAATTCACATACTTTAATCAAGCGATATACGTGGCCTTCGATTTCTCTTTTCTGTTTTGTTTTGCAAAGAAAAAACTAGGTGACACATCGAGGATCCTTTTTCTTCTTGATAAGATCTCGTTAAGATTTTTAACACCTAGAAATCTGACAAAAAGTCGAACAAGATGTTTCATTGATAAAACCAGAACAACATTTAAAGAATCTAATTAGAAAGGAAGTTAACCTTTAAAATCTTTCCTTAATCGTTCATTCATTTATATTCAAATACATTAACAAAGCAGGATCCGTTCAGACATGCAAATTATGCTTTCTCTAGGCTGGGGAATTGATTAAGCTATTCGAAAATGAAGTTGTGAATCCGTCTGGGTGAGATACTGTAAAAAGTAGTGTTCCACTATAATGTCCTCATTCAAATTCTGTTTATAGTTAAGTTTTATTCGGCATATTTATGAAATACAGAAGTATGTTAGTATTGTAAATGTTCCACCATAGAAGTTGGACGAGCGCTGAGTCGAGAGGTCGATGAGATTTCGTTTTGCTCCTTATTAATGCTCCCGTTATGCAGGACACGAATGCTCTCGCAGGTGGATATTTTTTTTTTTTTGAACCACTCCCGACCATGCATATAACCTTATAACACTTCTGCGCTAATCCGGAAACTCATTAGCAATTTATAGTGCGTCCAAGTTCAAGTTATAGTTCTCCTTCAAGATCCACAAGTATTTCTACCGATCTTTGCGGCATCAGCAATTAATATAATTGTGTGAAATATGCACCCAGAAGAACTAGGTGATTTACGAAAATATATAATTTGCATTTTCCAGGGTGTCGACTTGACCGGGAAACCGGGAAATTACCGTGAAGGTAATTAAAAACCGGGAATCCGCTTGACTCAACATAGAATATTAAACATTCTTAAAAGAAAAAGGGAAATGACCGCTTTCTTTTTAACAATCAAAAAGAGATCTTATCATTCGAATTAAAGAATGTAACATACGTTCCTTTAATCTGATTTTCAAAATATTTGAATATATCTATACGTCATGAGAGAAAGAAATTTCATTTTTTTCCATTATAAGAGAAACGTTTTGCAAATTTGTTTCTCTGTGAGATTTTTTTAGCTGACACAAATTTGATAATCGAATTGATGATAGCTTGAACCTACAGAAAGAATTATTACCCTCATTTTTTCAAAAAAAATGTATTTACCAGGTTTCATTTGCTTTTCCTCATTTATCTGACTTGGGACAGGGAATCTCAGAAAATATTTATAGAGAAGAATTTTTAAAAATCGTTCTCCAATTCAAAATTCGTTGCGATTTCAAAGTTCCCTCTTTCTAATTGTAAATAGAGAGAGTACTTCAAGCAGTCTTTAGATTAGAAGTAGTATTCCGAAGAAGAAATATTAGTAACAAAAATATTAAAATAGTGACACTGAATATTAAAAATATTTAATATTTTTATATTTATGGTTCGAATTTCAACCATTCCGTTGGAAAATTGTAATTTTAGGTTGAAAATTAATTTTTTGTCAAAAATTGAACTATTCTAGTTAAATGTTTATCATTTCAGTCAAAAATTTGTCCTTCTGATTTGAAATTCAACTACTTCAGTTTAACATTTATAGTTTTATTTGAATCTTCATCATTTTGTGTATAAATGTCATAATTCGTTTGACAGTTCGTTTTTTTGTTTGTTGAGAGATAGTTTTTTTTTGTTCAAAGTTAGTTTTTTTTTTAAGTAATTTTTGTTAACTGAAAATTTAACTTATCCCAATTGGAATTTCCAAAGTTTTCTTTCAAATTCTATTTTTGTCTTTAAACATTTATTTCTTCTCAATTTAAAATATGAGTAATCAAAGTTCGTTTAATAATCTTTTCAGTAAAAGTTATTTATCTCTTTGAAAACGCAACTCCTTAGGTTAAAGATTCTTTTTTTTTTAGTATAGAAGACCTATGCTTGGTCCAAAATTGTTTAAATCAAACTTAAAATGTTACTGTTTCATTTTCAATTGAAAATAATTATTTTGTGGCTTTGAAATTCGACTATTTTGTCAAAAAATGATTTTTTTTCTTAGAAAATGATTCTTTCTATTTACAAATTATTCTTCACGGTTAACAATTCAAGTTATGCAGTCAAACATTTGTTATTCTAGTCGAACATGCATCTAGTTGAAAACTCTTGTTTGGTTTAAATTTGAATTTTCAGGTCAAAAATGTCTCTATTCCATTTTTGTTTGAAAATTTTCATTTTTATGGGTCAATTTTCAACCATTCTGTTGAAAAATTGAATTTCTTTGTTGAAAATTAATTTTTTGTCAAAAATCAAACTATTCTAGTTAAATGTTCATCATTTGAGTTAAACATTCGTCTTTCTGGTTCAAAATTCAACTGCTTGAAATTTGAAATTTTTTTCAACTGAAAATTTAACTTATTTCAATTGAAAATCTCACAGTTTGAGTTTAAAATATATGTGTTTGGTTAAACATCAAAATTTTTTTTTCAAATTTTAAATTCGAGTAATAACATCTTCGGTGGCGATTTATCTTTTCAGTAAAAGTTAATATATCTATTTAAAAACTTAACTCCTTCAGTTAAAGATTCTTTTTTTAAGTATAAAACACTTATGCTTGTTTTAAAATTAGTTTTTCAAACTAGAAATGTTACTCTTCTATTTTTGGTTGAAAATAATAATTTTTTGACTTTGAAATGCGAATATTATGTTAAAACATTAATTTTTTTTTTTTAGAAAATGATTTTTCCTATTTGAAAATTAATCTTACCGTTTGAATATTCACCTTCATGGTTGGAAATTGAGGTGCTCCAGTTAAATATTGATCTTTTTAGTTGAAAATTCATCTTCTTCTTTTCAAATTCAACTGTTCTGGTTGAAGAATCATAATGTTATTTGAAAATTCATCACATTTGTCGAAAAATGAACTATTTTGTTGGGAGGCTGTTTTTTTTTCTTTTTTGTTATTGTAAATTATTTTTTCAAGTTTAAGGCAGGTTTCTTACCTTGTGGATCCGAAAAAGTGTACTTTTTTTAGGAATTTTTTTCGAGGAAAGTATTAAAGATAAAAAGCTGAAAATTTTTTCTGGATATGAACATACATTTATTTCAAAAATGCAATTTTTTAAATTGACTGAATGAAAGAAGAGGAGGGGGGGGCATCAATGGTGGCATGTCGGGGGGGAGATGCCCCGCTACCGGAAGTGATTCCGTCAAAACCCGTGATCCGAAGCGAAAAAACCCAACACATGGTTTTGAAGAAAAATTACGATTTTCGCACTTTTTTTCTTCACGTATTATTTTTTTAATTGAACAATTTTCAATATTTTTGGCTGATTCTAGTTCATTTGTTGAAAAAAAAAACCCTAAGGGACATTTTTAAAAAATTTTGGTAACGATTGGTTCATTGCAGCGTCTTCAATCACTTCCCAAAGCGGGAAACCTCCCCACCGACATGCCACCATTGATGGACGCCCCCCCCCCCTTCTTTCATTCAGTTGATTGTATTCTTGTAATAAATGTATGTTCATATCCAGAAAATATTTTCAGCTTTTTATCTTTAATACTTTTCTCAAAAAAAATTCCTAAAAAAAGTACACTTTTTCGGGTCCACAAGGTGAAAACCTGCCATTTTGAATCGCCCATCGAATCACCACCCTGATTTCCGCTATCTGCGAAAAGAGAGGAAAATATCCTAGCTATTGTTATCAAACTTATCGAGACAACTTGAGTACACCAGAGCTCACTTTGTGAGTCCCACAAATTAGATTAGAATTGAACAAACAAGGAGATTTGGAATAAAGTTTTCTCGGCCATGCAGAGATGCTTAGAGAATTTTCTATTTTTATCACCTAGGATACAGAGACGTCGACCCTGACCCAGATAATCATTAATGCATCCAGATTCGCGATAAAGTGTGGATACAGTTACCCAGTGATTAAAGAGAGCGCTAAAAACGTTCGGATTACGCTTGTTTCTCATCTCTCCAATGTGCAACGCCTTGAGATCATTTTGCTTGACCAGGAAGAAATAATCCTGACATGATATAAATAACTTCTCAAGCAATGTTAAAGAAGTAGGAATCGTATTTCTTAGTTGCATCACTTGTTCTCGCTTCTCTGATTCCCGTCATGCTACACTGATCCCAATTCCTAAATCATTGACTGCAAATTTTTTCAATGCTACCAGATGATTATCTCAACGTGTTGAATTGCACTTTGCGATGAGAGCAAGTTTATTGATTTGCTTTAGAATTGATTGGGAGCCTTTCAGTTAACTAGCCAGGACCTTAGCTATATACATATGAGAAAAACAAGTTGAACGGTCTGATTTGAAACTAAAAAAATCTGCCCGCTGCGCAGGCACTTCCTCATAGCGCGCTTCGCGCGCGGCTCGCTTCGCTCGCAAGTTTGAGCGCGCCTAGGGCGCGCGTCATTCGAATCTCG
>WSXT02132813.1:0-10660 GCA_011762715.2 Neuroterus valhalla
ATTTCATGTATTTGAAACAATCTGCGTTTAAAAAACCGCAAAAAATCATAATTAGCGCCAAAAACTCGAAAAACCCATTTTCTCACTTATGGGGATTTTTTGGGACCCTTTAAAACAGACTTATGGGGCTGATATTTTAAAAGCAATATTTATCCGCATTCTATCATTTATTGTGAAGAGGAATTATGAATTTCGAACTCGATTCACCTGATATTGAGAATTCTGAATAAAATTTACAAAAACGTCTTTTTTTTATGGGAAATACGTGTTGAATTTCATGGGACCTGCGCCACCTCTAAATTTTTTTTACAATAAAAAATGCATTTATTTTCTTGTGGATTCGAACAAATTTCCGGACGTTTTGCATAAAAATTCGAAAAAAAATTTGTTGGACTACCAATTTGGTGGAAAGACGACTATGGTTACTACATCTCAAAGATTACTAAGAAAGTTACAATTCTCTAGTTTATGTAACAGAAAAAATGGTATCTAGTTATCAATTCCTTAATTATTTATAAGAGTAACTTCCTCACTACTATAAATTGTTACGAAAATCTGTATCAATATGAAGAAACAAAAGACTGTTGAATTCTTGAATCATTCAGTTACAAATCAAAATATTACCTACTGGTTCAGTGTAGAAAGGTTGCTTGATTCCATAAATGTTATTGCAAGAAGCGGCAAAAAATGTATAAATCGTATCTGGTCAGGAGAGCTCAGGATTTTCAGGAATTTCACGAGTGACATACGGTAACTGATGAGAAACTTTTCTCAATAGCTATTATTTATCCATTCTCTGCTCACGCATAGTTTTATTGACGTATCGGAAAAGTTCTTTCAGTTTATACCGAAAGTGACGAGCATTTTGCATTTTTATTGAAAAAGGTAGCGATAAAGAAATTTTTATTTAACAAACGCGTCAATCTATTTCTGATCGTAAACATTATGTTTTGTAGAAAAACATAATTATGTTGCTCGCTGATAATATTGTTTTACTCTTATTGACAATGAGTAGTTCAGCAAATTTCAGAACCTGCTTTATGAAAATAACATCGGCCAAAGTTTATGCAGATTGTGTGTTTAGTTTGTGTAAATTGTTTGCAATAATTTCATCTAGACCATTTTTTTTTTCAGCGAAACCTTCCGATCTTACATTATCGATTCAGCGGCATCCCATAGACTTCCAGGTATTCCTCCATTTCGACGGGTCCGAAGCCATAAAAATAATTTAGACCTAATGAGTGGACTCGAACTATCTTGACATTCATAAATTATTTCTTCTTTGTTCTGAATCTAACGGCAGTGATACATCAGGGTGGTCATTAGAATTTTTCAACAAATTTTCAGATTGTTTGAAAACAGTTCCAGATTTTTCTTAATTGCAAATAGGTTTTCAACTTTTTTTCTTCAAGAAAATATATCTTGTTTTCTTTCCAAAATAAGTTTGGAGAACATCCATTTTAACAGTTCTGTTCAATCCAAATAATCTACTAATAAAAATTTGGAGAGAATTTTCGATCACCTGCAATGTAACAGAGAAGATAGAAGAGAACTTTTGAAGAGAAGAGTGTTTTTGAAGGATGAGTGCTAGAATAGGATAAAATTTCAAGTTAAATAACCTCAATGGTACAGACCATATGCGGTAATATTCCTAATAACATTTGTTTAAACATTTCCTTGAGTACCTCGAAATGTATCAACTTTCAAAATATAGATAACAATAATGAAAATTTCTAATGTCTCTTAATTGGCGGCAAGTAAAAAGACAACCATCAATTCTTTCTTCTTCTGGACTTGGAGCTTCGCCGATAAAGTTTGAAGATGGAGATGAATATTAAAAATCGAATGAAGGGCGACTAAATGAAAGGAACAGGATAAGAAGAAGAGGAAGAAGAAGAAAGATTTTGCTCGTGGACCCCAAGAAGGGAACAATTGATTCTCGGAGAAGTTGGTCACTAACACCTTACCTCAATATCCCCTTGGAATTGGTCATGGAGTCATAACCGTCAGGGGCACAATGAACCGAAATTTCCTTCGTCATTCTTCCACCCACAAATTAATCTTGACTGTCCCTTCACAGAGGGATCGTGCGAACTTGAACAATTTGGCCCAAATTGGCTTCCATGAATCTATTTTTTCTTTGTTCTACTTCCTCAGCATCCTTAACTTCTTACGTCACCATGAAATTTAGTTATGGAGGATGGAGCTCCTTCCAATGTTATATTCATAGATATTCTATATTATGGTTTTTTCCTAAGTATTTGCTATTATAAATGTGGGGTATTTAGTTTTTTCAATTCAATTTCTCCCACACTAGAATTTGAGAGGATGGATGGACTTCTTTTATCAAAATATCGTTTAAAGTAACATTTCATTTTCCTCGTAATAACGATTTGATCTCCTAACAACTACTTTCTCGTGCATCCAAAAGGGAATCGACAACCTTCGAAAAACCTCATCAAAAGTAACATTTTATCTTCTTCATAATTACGTTATAGTCTTCTGACGACCAATTCTTGCGGATCAAAATTAGGATTCGGGAAAATGAATCGCCTCCATTTTTTCAAATATCGTTTGAAGTAACATTTTATCTCTCCAATCATTACGATTCAGTCTTCTAACAAACCATTTTTATGCATTTACGATGAAATTCGAAAAAATGGATGGCCTACTTTTTTCAAAATATCCTTGAAAGTAACATTTCATTTCTCTCGTAATTACGTTATGATCTTATGAAAACGCCTTCCTGTGTATCTAAATCGGGATACGAGAGAAAGAATAGCCTTCTTCAGAAATATCGTTTGAAATGACATTTTATCATTCTCATATTTACGATTAAGTTTTCTAACAACCACTATATCTTGTATCTAAAAGGAGATCACCAACTTTCACAAAAAGTATAATTAAAAGTAACGTTTCATATTCCTCATAATTCCATTATGGTCTACTGACAACCACTTCTTGCGGATCTAATTCGAGAAAATGAATCGCCTATTTTTTTTTAATATCGTTTGAAGTAACATTTTATCTGTCGCATAGTTAGGATTTGGTTTTTTAAAAATCACTTTTCCGTGCATCTACACTGAGATTCAAGAAAATGGATGGCCTGCTTTTTTCAAAATGTCGTTCAAAGTAACATTCCATTCTTCTCGTAATTACGATTTGGTCGTCTAACCACTTTCTCGTGTATCCAAAAGGAGATCACCAACTTTCACAAAAAATTACAAAAGTAACCTTTCATCTTCCTCATAATTACATTATATGGTCTTCTGAGAACCACTACTTGCGAGTCTAAATCGGGATTCGAGAAAATTAATCGCCTACTCTTTTTTAAATATCGTGAATTTCGTTCGAAGTAACATTGTATCTGTCTCATAGTTACGATTCGGTTTTTTAATAGTCATTTTTCCGTGCATATACACTGATATTCGAGAAAAGTGGATTGCTTGCTTTTTCAAAATATCGTTCAAAGTAACATTTTATTTTTCTTGCAATTACGATTTGGTCTTATAAAAGTCACTTTCTCGTGTATCCAAGAGAAAATCGAGAACTATTACAGAATATCATTAAAAGTAACATTTCATCTTCCTCATAATTACGTTATGCTCTACTGACAACCACTTCTTGCGGATCTAATTCGAGAAAATGAAAAGCCTACTTTTTTTAAATATCGTTTGAAGTAACATTTTACCTTTCTCATTACTACGATTTGGTCTTCTAACAACCACTTTTTCGTGCATCTGAACTGAAATTCGAGAAAATGGAAGGCCTTTTCCTTTTGAAATATCGATCGAAGTAACATTTCATTTTTCTCGTAATTGCGATTTGGTCTTCTAATAATCACTTTCTCGTATATCCAAAAGAAGATCGACAACTATTACAGAATATTATCAAAAATAACATTTTATCTCTCTCATAATTACGTTATGGTCTTATGACAAGCACTTTTTCGTGCATCTGCACTGAAATTTGAGAAAATGGATGGTCTTCTCTTTTCAATATATCGTTCAAAGTAACATTTCCTTTTTCTCGTAATTACGATTTGGTCTTCCAACAACCACCTTCTTGTGTATCGTGAAACGAGATGGCCAACTTTTACAAAATATCATTAAAAGTAACATTTTACACGGAAACAATAAGTTATCGAAATGTTGGTTAACTGTCAACCACTTTTGGATATGCAGAACAGTTCGTTAAACTTTCAATAATTTTTTCCACAATCTCGTGCATAGTTTATTAAATTTTCCTGAACCTTGACTGATTTGTTCATATATTTTCCAACGTTCAAGCGATGAACAGTGCGCAAGATTTTATAAATAGTTAATGAAGATTTCGGGAACTTTCCATCCTATCCAAAAGTGATTGACAGTCAACGAAAAATTCGATAACTTATCTTTTCCGTGTATCTTCCTCATAATTACGTCATACTCTTCTGACAACCACTTCTTGTGGTTCTAATTCGAGAAAATGAATCGCCTACTTTTTTTTGAATGTTGTTTAAAATAACATTTTATCTGTCTTATAATAACTATTTGGTTTTTTAAAAACCACTTTTCCGTGCATCTACACTGAGATTCGAGAAAATGGATGGCCCTCCCTTTTTTTAATATATCATTCACAGGAACATTTCATTTTTCTCGTAATTACGATTTAGTCTTCTAACAACTACCTTTTTGTGTATCCTGAAACGAGATGACCAACTTTTACAAAATATCATCAAACGTAACATTTCATCTTCCTCAGAATTACGAGTTAGTCTTCTAACAATCACCTTTTCGTGCATTCACATTGAGATGCGAGGAAATAAATCACCTTCTTCATCGAAATATCGTTGAAAGCAACAGTAAAAACATAGGTATGAACTGTGTTGCAGGTAGAATTCCATCGGTTTTTATCTAACCTTGGTAGTGCCGTTCCAAAGTATCTCTGCGTGGTTGGTTTTGTTTTGAATTTCTCTACCCTACAACAGTGATGAAAATTATTTTTGTTCACATCGTAGCATCCACACTACTAAGATTAATTTTCGTTGCAGCTGAATGCTACCCTGAAATAGGTGTTTGATTCACACTTTGCTTTTACTGTGTTTCTTGTACAAGGAAAGAATCCGTCAATTTTCACAATATATCATCGAGTTACATTTACGATTTAATCACCTGACGACCACTTCTCTGTGTATCCAAAAAGATTACCAACTCTTACGGATTATTATTAGGTACACTGAGAAAATTTGTTCACTGACTGTTATAAAAAGTACCTCAGAAGTCAGACATTGAAGGTGACATTTTATCCCTCTCCTTGTTACGATTTGATCCTTTAACAATCATTTTTTTCCTCTTCGAAACGCTGACCCGTCAAATAAAACTGAATTGGATGCAGTTTATAGACGGATACAAAAATAGGCATAGTTCAATTTTTTTCTTTCCACAATGAGATGCAGAAAAATTCATACCAATAGTTTTATGTAGAAAGCAGAAGGAAAAACAATCAGATCCAGTCCCTTTCTTCCTTTCTGTTCTTTTATCTCCAAAAAAATTGCTGAAATTTCGATTTCACTAGTGTTTTCTTCTCGTACAGAAAGAGGACAAAAATTTAATTCGGGAAAGCGGAAATGATGCCACGCGCCCCTCATATTACCAGGAGGGCGATACGCATGGATCATCGTCACGGTTAATATGCTCTCCTCGTAAAAGTCAGTTAGTATCAAATTGTCTAGTCGGGATCGTATTTTTCAAAACCTTTTTTCTCATAGATCCAGTCCTCGATTGATCGCAGATCCGTATTACAACAAAGTGCAGTACGACTATCAATATGGCATACATGCAACATTACATTATATGGAAAAGAATGTGAGATTCAACAGTTTCATAGTTATTGTCCTGCAAAATCAGACCGATTTTTCATTATCTCACAGTAAATGTACAAAAATTATTCAACACCCGTGCAGAAATTGCCCAACCTGGTCCAGATTTCCGATGTGGCCCCGATCAGGTTTGCCATATGTGGCTATAGCATGGCTATTCCTGTGGTTCAGGTCGGAACCACATCGGGGCGATCCCGCCTGTTATTAATTGCAGCGCCCTCTACGACTCCGAGTATCTGATCGTCCAAAGTTCGTTATTAACATTAGTTTCATAAAAAATAGTGTGCAACATCAAATTTTAAAGCACAGCAATGCCAAAAGCTAAAAGTACAGTGCGTGTTCGGAAGCACAGGTTTATTGCTACTATTATTTTATTCCCTTATGTATTGCCTCATTTGCGTAAGGAAGATGATGAAGGTAAATCGAATAATTATAATCTGACAGAGTTCAAACTAACCTCAAAATAAGTTAAGAATTTTTGATTGATAATTTTTAAGTAAATGTACTCGTAGAGTATTTAGAACTTCGAACGTTCTTATGCAAATAATTATTGCAACAATTTTTCAAATTATAAATTAGCAATAATTAACATATTTTTTGTTTTGTAATGTTTTGAAACGTGAAGAAGATACGGGGTATAGATTGTTTGTACTCTTTCTTATTTAATTTAACTTAAAATTATAAATTTACAATCATGTCAAGTCTCATACATGGGCGATTATAGTAATGAATTAACCCAAAAAAAAGAATAACAGTAAATGTTCCTTCAAATACAGTACTTCCAAAATAGCAGCTTCTGGTTTCATTTCACTTTGTTTAGATAATGCCTTATTTTGTAATACTACCATCTCGATCAATAATGGTCGAAATTTAAAAAATGTATCAAGTGTAATTTGAAAATACAGAATAGTTTATATTTTTCAAAGTGTACACCTTACGCCGATGCATAGCAAGTAAATACACAGATGATGACGACAAAGACGAACGGGGTGGACTAGAAGTTCCTCATGGAGAAGGAATTGAAGATCCTACTCCAGAAGAAAATGCGGAAGTTGAATTGGAAGCCAAAAACTTTGAATCAGTCATGGAAAATCTTTTTAAAAATGAAAATTTGGTTGATGTTGAAAAAGACCTTATGGATCCTGACGAGTTTTACAACAGTGCAGATTCTGGGGTAACAAAGTTCATTTTTTCCTTGAGTACTTCTTCAAGAAGTATTCATTGAATTTATTTAGTTATTTATTAAAATGAGACACGTAAGAATACATTGTATTCTCACGTGTCTCATTTTAATAAATAACTTTATTTTCATTTCGTATGTGAAGTTGTACGCAAGGGGTTCATCGCTCGACTTTATGGTGTACATCAGATAAAAAAAAAGCACAGAGGCCTATTTTCGCTAGATTTGTCATGGGATAGTTGAAGGTCGAGATTTGCTGGAAAAAAAATTTTTAATGAAAGAAACTTCTGTGAAAGGTACTTCAAATAGCAGTTGAGAATAAAAATATTTTTATTTTTATTCAAAAATTATTGTATATCAACCAAAAAGGATTGTGTGGAGGCCATGGCGTGAGCAATACCTTACAAATTTTGTTCAGATTTTTTTTTAAATCCAACTAGCAATTACAATAAATGTGATATGCAATTGGAAGTGAGAAAACTAGATTTAAAAAAAAACACTAAAAAGTGTTTGCCTGGCCCTATATTCATTCAGAAAATAGAAAGAAAACGTACACAAGTTCTTACTTTGCTTTGTTAGAGATTATAAAAAATAAGGAAGAGGCAGACGTTTTTTTAGTACTTTTCATTTAGTTTCACACATTTTTACTTGAAAAAATGGGTTTCGTGTTTTCTTTTTACTAACAAATTTTCTTCACTTCTTTTCTTTTCAAAAAAATTTTTCTCCTTTTCTCAACTCTTCTAAACTCCAAAGGAACTAACAGAATTCTAGCATGAAAAGCTGATTAGCACGTTTGGATAAAAACAGTTAAATCGAAATTTCAATTATCAAATTGAAAAGTTTAATCGAAAAAATCATAAAGCAATAAACGATCCTCTTCAACAAACACGGAATATCAAAGTTACTCACTGCAAGCTCCATATTTCCCATAAATAAGCATCAGAAAAAACAATTCTCTATATAAAAAAATTACTATTTGCGCATCGCATATTTCCGATACGCAAGTATGAGAAACATTCTACTGTTGGTATAGGTTAATAACTTTCAATACATATATTGTGCATAGAAAATTTACCATAATTCCTTTTACTGTGTAAATTTGTGGAATATAATGTTTTGCTGAATTACACCACACCATGTAATTTTCATTCTACAGAACTTAGCACCTCAAGAGACATCATTATAGCACCTCAAGACATCCTTCAATTCCAAAACACCCCATGGACGCCATGTAATTGAAGTAATTAGTCCATACTGAAACCAAAAATTTTCCGTACCTCAGAATGGGAAAAATTTCTCTTTTTTGTTTATTGATTGTATTTTTTCCATACTTGATTGTAATTTTTCCCTGAGCACTGTAATGGAAAAGTACGTATTGCTCGATCATCAGTTGTATTTCTTCTATAGCTGATTGGTACTATTTATTTATTTATTTTTGGGCCGAAAAATATTTTATTGTTTTTATAAAATTGTTCATTTTAATTATGCGAAGGCATATAATCTTATAAGATTCAAATCTTAAGTAAATGAGGAGAACGCATGTATCGATAGCATAAAAATTTGGCTTTCCTGTACGGACCATAAATTTTTAAACTTGAGGATTGACCAATGTTTGTTCCTTTTCTTTTCTTCCTTTCTTGTGTCTCGCGTTGGGTTTGATTTTTTTTCAAATTGTGCAAATATTTAAAAAATAATAATCTCTTTCGCAAATTACACAAATGCTCCTGGATTCTGCTTCTGTTACCTCCGCATGATTATACCTGATGATGTAGCTGATGTAAAATGATGAGAAGTTCGAAAACCTTTCCTACAATCCTACCCGTGTAGAAATTGCTATAATAGTGCCTATTAATGGGACTTTGTCAGGGACCTCAACAGCTTTCCCCTGTGAGGACGTCGCCTAATACTGAGAATACTAATAGAGCCAGATTCAAATTGCGCGCAAATATCCGATGATCACGTGACTCAGTTTTCATTGATTATCCACCTTGGATTATGCTCCATCTTCAGCCAATAAGTGCGCTCCTACTCTATCTACTACTACTACTATTACTCTATTACAAGTTTGCAGAGATCAAACCTAATCTGGCATCATGGCGGCTGAAGATCTCCTAGCGTAACATGCTTTCATTGCGTATTGAATATAAAAAACTTTTTTTTTTTAAATTTTATCAGTGCCGGTGCTTTACTTTTTTTATTTTGTGAAATCATCTATGATACGGGAGAAATCTACGCCTTCTATTCAGTCGAATTTGTTCTATAAGCACGTAAAATTTGATATTTTGACTGTATACTTTAAAAATGGATTGAATTTGACCGTAGCAAAGGAAAACCTAAATCTAAAATCATGCCTCCTCCTCAAAACGAACAAAGCAATTAGCTATGACTAATTCCGTGAATGAAAAAACAAGAACTGCATCTATTTGTAAAAAAGGCCTGAAAAAGGCCGATGTTAATTGGGAATTATTAAGGATTTTTGCTAGGGGCCTAATCGAATTCGGTTCGATGGCCCCCATTATTTTTGCGTAACCAAACTGGCATAGTCCATAACAGTTTGCCTGATGCGGACCTCAAGAATAACAGGGAAATCCCATCAGGGCCCCAACAAAACCTGTAGCGGAAACTTGGCACGTGGCATTTTCGTGAAAGAAAAACAGTGCTGAGATAAGATTAAGTTACGAGTACTTTAAAGCAATATATGAATAGAAGTAATTGAAAAATAACTAAGTCTACCTAATACAATAATAACTGGTTCAAAACAAGGTTCAGGAAACCCTGGGCAAGCTCGCAAATATTTCCGAAAATTTTACTGTGAATGATTCAAGAATATTGCTTTAAAGCAGAAATTTTATACTTAAATGAGAGATATTCTTTTCATGTATTTGTGCGAAAAGTACGGGAATTTCTGAAATGAGTAATAAGCATTTATATTTAAATCAATCATAAGCAGTTTTTCTCCCAATTATTATTTAGTTGAGAAGATAACACCCCAGAATCATGAAGCTTCATATGAAGACTCGAGCAATTTGGCATTCAACGCTTACCGCAATATTCCATTGTTACCCTGACGCAATTATTGTGCAATTGCTACCGTATAATTCTAACCCCTGGAATAGAAGTAGTTCAGCACTTTTTTCAAGTGCCGGAACACTTACCTTTACCAGACGCTTGGGGGAAATAAAAGGGAAGAAAGACAGGAAATACTGAAAATTGAAATCCTCTCCTGAATTTTGCACATCTTGATGCTACACAATACACATTTTATATTTTTGTTTCATGGGAATCATCTATATTATTAAACAAAATCAATTTTTAAAAAATGTTTAAGGTATTATACGGATGGGGAGTCCTACACAAAAGTTAGTCATACGTTAATGCAACAATAACTTTAATCCATATTCGGTTACCCTACAATACACATTAAAAAACACAGCATGATATGTTGGTAGTTAAAAGTATGAAAAAATATATACTTGCGTTCAGAAATTCTTTGTTAATTACATTTATCTTTTGGCTCGAAGGCAAAACTTTTGGCTGGGTTTTTCGTGACACATGGAAGGAGTAAGTATATGGATAATTACACACACAGTTTACAACGATGTGTCAAAGGATATGGCAAC
>WSXT02132824.1:0-10660 GCA_011762715.2 Neuroterus valhalla
AATTGGACCTGTGTGGAGTGAGATTTACGAACAACGGAGAGCAAAAAGAGGCGCAGCAGGCTGTCGGGAAAACCTTCTGATCGACAGAAGTGTCTGCAAACATGCTGCAAACCACAAGCGCAATCTGTCGATAACCTGGATTGTTAACCGGAAAGCTTCTGATTTCACTTCTTATGAACTTATCATCGGTCTGTTGAAAAGATTTGGAGGATTGTTTACATATAGAAGGATGCATGGATTGAATAATGTCCCTTTGGAAGACCAAATTTACTATTACTTCTGGAGAGAATCGGGTGACAAACAACAGCGTCAGTTTCCAGAGAGGTGTTTTTCAGGGTGACGCAATGAGCCCTTTCCTCTTCTGCATCACACTACTGAAACTATCTCTCGCACTTTGCAATTCTCAGGGGTACCTCTGTAGCGGAACTAATGTTCGTTAGCATATGATTACCCATATATTTTATATGGAGGACTTGAAGATCTATGCTTCTGGGGAAGAACATCTGTAAGACGCTCTAAGTATCGTCGGGAGGTACGCATGAGAAATCGGTATGGACTTCGGATTGGATAAGTGTACCAAGATTCATCTGAAACATGGAAGAATAGCAGGTATAGATGAGGACCCTGAACTTGTGGATAGAAGTGCTATGAGAAACCTTAGCACTGGAGAGACCTTCAAATACCTGGGTGTGCCTGAGATCCCCATTCAGGATATAAAATCAGTAAAGGAGGTTCTCCAAAGCAGATATAAACACCTGCTCCGACGGATTTTGTCGCCTAACCTGTCGTCGTTAAAGATGATATCTGCGACTAACATGTTTTGCGACCCAGGTCTACTCTATTCGTTCGGGGTGGTTCCATGGACGAAGAACGAGCGAACGGTAGAGATCCTCTTCTGGTAATGGTCAGGAATCACAAAATGAGTGGAGATGGATCGTTCCTGTACAAAACCGCGGAGCGGGCAGCTGAACCCTTGGCCTGAACCTCAACATCAGAAGTCAGGACAGTGCATTATTCCATTAAGATGCCTTACTTCTAGAAGCACAGGTGAGGGAAGCGGTTGCCAAAAACTTCCTTAAACAACATGAAGACAAGATGATGCATGGGAACTTTTACGAAATTGTGGAAGATCAATCCTGGTCACATGAGTTAACGTTTGCTACTCTCAAATCATCTGGTCTCAATTCAGGAATAGAGAGTTTTATTTTCGCGTGTCAGAACGGTTTGATTCCCACCTTAGCATACCGTAGATTCATACTACGTCAAGATTTTCCCAGCGATGGGTGCAGGGCGTGTCTTAAACTACCCGAGCAGCTATGGCACATGCTATCGAATTGCCCTATTTACGCAGGAACGACGTATTTGTACAGACACAGTGCTGCCTTAAGAGTTCTTTACCACCATCTTTATCGCTCTTGTGGCGTTGGCGACCCTGCTCTGCCGAACGCAAATGAGGAGTCTCGAATCTACTGGAAGTACGGTTTCTCGACAATAGCCCCTATCCAACACACAAGTCCCGACATCGTGCTCCTTGACAAACGTAACCGAACTATGTTCGTGTTGGAATTCTCGGCTCCGGTTGACCTCAACATCAAAGGCAAGCAAGCCTAGAAGAAGGAGAGGTACGAAGATCTCAGAGAACACCTGCAGCGCCATCATCAAGGATATTCGGTCAAAATTATTGCTCTTATAATCGGTGCTTTTGGAGGTGCAACGCCTTCACTGGTTAGTAACCTTAAAGCCATAGCCGTGTGCCACAAATATGCCGTGGGACTTGCTGGAAGGATTCAGAAAGCAGTCGTACTCGGGTCGCTTCGTGTCCTTAAGACGCACGAGGGTTTGAAAAAAAAAATCGATTTTTTCCGAGCAAGGGATCTTTTCTCGCGGAGCGTCACATATGCATATTATATAGTAGAGGTAGAGTGTATGCATTTGAAGTAGGCCGCAACGATTGCACAAAGTTTAATGGTGCCATCGATCCAATGCAATATAATATAATGGTCATTGCAGTCAAAGAAGGTTGTCTTTTTCAGAGTTTTTATGATTGAAATTCAAGTAAGCACCTCATCCACGTGAGCCCTGATCAGTGTATGGGAAATGTCATGGAATTAACCTAAGCTCCCTGAATTTTCTTCAGATTTTATTTGGATATTAAAAAAATATGAAAGGACACAACGCAAAGGTCCTGTGGAAGTTGAAGAATTCTCTGCCGTTCTCTTCATGAAGGAGAGCCCTGGAAGTATCCTAGCTTGCAAAAAATTTGATGACATGCTACGACATCCCCATGACATTTTTAAGCTTCGTGGGAAAGGCCTATGATGAAGTCGTAAAGATGGCATGATTCTCCACGTTATCTTTACGACTTGGACGTAGACCGTTTATGCTACGTTGTAAAAATGTCGTAGAGACGTGGTACAATTCCTCGCTTACGGGCATGAGAGTACAGATGAGCCCGATTGTTTCAATAGGCTTGTGAACTCTCTTTTCATACAGCTATATGCATGAATTTATGCTGCTCATGCCTTAAAGCCTCTTATGATTGAATAGTAAAAAAAATCATTCCAGTATACATTAATTTGTTGGAATATTGACCAATTTCATGGTATCAAGGTTATTAACACAGGCTTACAAAAAAAAGTTTTTCTGTACTTTGTACGGAAAACGTGTATTCTCATGTAATTTGAGCCGCCAAATTCGAATCCAACCTTATAATTTGAATATAAAGGTAAAAGTTTCCCCTGACCAAATAGAGAATTTCAAAATTCATGTAATTCTAGGATTTTGCAAAGGTGATAATTTTAAGATAGCAGATCATCTGTATTTTGCACCCAACAACTTTACCTTCATGTATTTTGAAAAGCTGAGTTCTGAATTGACATCAATTTCTCATAAAGATTTCAACATTTTCCCTTAGCCTAGGGAGAAACAAGTGAAATGAAGAGAATCCTGAGATGTGCGAGCGTAAAATTTGTGCCATGGCAAGCTAATACGAATTGTAATGTATTTTTGGTCGTTGAACAGAAATATAACCTCAAATTATTGTATAAGGCTCAGATTTCCCCTAACCAAGGAGAAATATGTTGTAATTGAGAGAAACTTCAAGGTGTACAAAGGTGATACTTATAAACATTGAAGTTCATAAGTAGAGATATTTTCATTGTGCACTTCGTGTCGCTTATTGTTGATCTAACTCAACAATAAGTTTTTTTAACAAATCCCTAGTTTTTCTCTGGCCTAGGGTAAATAGTAGAAATTTACTCAAACCCTTCAATTCTACCCGGTATATGTTCCTGTATAAAAAAAGGTAAAAAGCACAAAATCTTCGGGTCTTTCAAATTATTGGGTTCAAACCATTCATCTTTTTACTTTTTATTGTCCCAATCTTCCCCCAGCCTTCAGGAAATAGTCGAAAATTAGGCAGGATATCCACTTCTACATTACTTATATTTTTGGACATGAAAGTTGATGAGTAAGTAAAATAACGGTATGCACTTCGAAATGCTTCGGTATGCTTTCTGTGCTTTTCGTATAGTTAGGATTGCGAAAATTACTACGAACGCAAAACGTGGCTGAAAAGAACTATTCTCCTTCCTTCCCTCAAGGGGGGCCCTCCACCCTCGGAGGCCGAAAATCAAGGAATTTTTTGGAAATTAATTGCGCAGAAAGTCATCAATGAATTTACAATTTTTTTTTCGAAAGAAACATCTTTCCTCTTCTCGACAATACTTTCAAATTAATAAATGACACCCGATACCTTGAAACGCTATTGAAGACTCGCCCCTTAAAATGTTGGGGGTGATTTTGTGGTAGCGGTTTGGGAAAACGCGTAATCTAAAATCAGCAATAAGAATTCGTCATATTCGTAGTTACGTTGCCCATGTTTTTCCGTGACAGATTTCAAACATCGTACGCGGTAAAACATAGCAGTATTTTTCCGAACATCTTGAGACCAAGAAAAATTGAAATCGGACCCAATTTACTATAAAGAGCGTGACCACACAGCCAAAAAACACTATTTTCGGAAAAACGCGTTTGAAGATTGAGCACGAAATGAAACTTGATTATTGTAACTCACGCCCTAATCGTTCTAATCTATTCTTCCTGTCGTCAGTTCTTTCCGTCAATTTTGAATGAAAAAACTGATGAACTATCCCCCTCCCCCCCTCCCCACACACACAAACACGCACACACATGTTCACTTCATGTCGAGAAAATTTTCGAGTAAGCGCGTTCGCGTCACGGAAACGGCCGAAGACGGGGACCTCTCGGTTCCCAGAAACATGGGCAGAGATGTGATTTTCACAAAAGCCTTTCTGTCACGTTTTCTCAGATTAGCAGATTGAAATAAAGTAAAAAAAAGATTTATCTTGTTTTGGAGGCCGGAGGACTTCCTTAATATCAAACTTAGCTTGATGAAGCAGTGTGTAAAGTATCTGGATAAGGAAGGAGTGTTGAGTGAACCTCAGTTGAGTTTATATATTGAGTACATGAACTAAAAAAGCTGCTTGGCTCAGTTTCGAAAAAGTGGCAGAAAATTTGTAGGTAGCAACAAACGGGACAACCGCAGAAATTAAGTCGAAAGTATAATTTAAAACTTCAAGAGAAAGAAAACCACTCCGTTAAACATTCACAGACCGAAAAAATAGAAAACGCAAAAAACCTAACATACATCCGATTTGCAATAGTTATGACTTCGAAGCTGTGACATTATGGAGTAGATCTAATGTCAGTTTTGAACCCACTACGTCGCAATATGCGAAGATTTTTTGTTTTTATAAAATCATGAAAAATAATGGTGAAATTTCTTTCCTTAACGTGTGGGATACATAGGTTCATTAAGTGAAGGCTACGTTTCTATAAATTTTTTTGTTCATTAACGTATCCTGGGTAAAATTTAAGGGTTTTAGCAAATTATCACTATTAACCCCAGGCTACAGGGAAACTAGGACTCTGCGGGGAAATCTTAAACTCTATGAACTCTCATGTATATAAACATAACCTGCGTATACCTTTGAGTTTTTTTTAAATCTTCCGAAATTTGTCCTATTATAGGGGAAATCTGAGGACTTACACATTGATTTTTGGGTCGCATTTCAGTTTGAAGAAGAAAACTATATAAGGATTCGTATCAACTTGCCAAAGTACAAATTTTAATTTCGCACATCCCAATCTAGGCTAGGGAAAGATGTCGATATCCACGAGATTTTCTGAGGTCAAATTTGGACTTTGTCAAATACACAATGGTGAAATTATTTGCTGAAAAGTACAGAGATCTTCTACTGTACATTCATCACCTTCGCAGATACCTAATCCTGAGGTCGAATTCGGATTCAGCGGCTGACAGTACATAAGAATACACGTACCCCTTATGAAGTACTGAAAACCTAATATTTTTGTGGATCTGTGTTTTTCATCGGTACTCGTTGCTTATGTATGGTTCCCGATATAAAACGGTGGACCAACGACTTAATGTGTGTCATGTGTGCTCTTGTGTTTTATCCGTCAGAGTGCACACTTAGAAGGCTTCATTTTTACGAACATAAATGATAACGTAGATATGCTGTGTGAATCATTCTTGTTTATTACTTTCGAGCAAGGACGTGTAAATACAGGCATCGACGACAGGCTAGCGTATTAAAATAACCTGGAAATGGAATTACGATTATACCGCCCAGAAGTAGATTTATCGATTCGATATTTGACAAAAATGATCTTCGGGATGTAATCTCTCATCCTAAATATTAAACATTTGGAGCTATGTATTATTTCAATCACGGACGGGATGGGATATCATACCGGCCCTGGCATTTTTTTGGTGGGCGACCCCTTCCCGTCAGCTTCCCCTCCCATGTTGCTATGTGTATGTCCTTAATGCCTCTCAAGGCTTTCGGCCTCCAAAATTATATTATTTTCTAGGAAGCGGTCAGATTTTGGTTATCTTATCGTCAGAAGTCAAAATGTCTAAATCATTGAAAATCAATATGTTTCCATATGGCACATACAAAGCAACTCTAGCCTTATCCTCCATATTAGTACCAGCTCTAGGGTAGTTCAGGGCGTTCCGTCGAACAGGGTGCCAGAAAGTGAGGGGAAAGAGGCGCAGAAGATTCAATGAATAGGTGAGGCGTACACGAGTAGCACTTGTGCAATGAGTGAGGAGGTGCATCTTTCGCTTTCGAACAGGGCGCTGATATCATAGGAGCCGGCACTGCTTCATACGAACTCACCCGATCATGATTCCATGTTGCATGGATCAGTCGATATTGAGTACATAAAAAATGATTCGATGTGACTATTTATCATTCGTCAAATATGTTTTACTTACTTGGACTGCGCAGAAATATAACAAGCAGAAGATTGCACTCTTCATAATTGAATAATTCGTATGTTTTCTACTCTGCGGCAAAGATGAATAAAAATTACTTTGCTTTAATTTGTTAACTTTATCTTTGAATACTGAAAACATAAAACTTTGAATGTTTATCTGACTTACTCGAAAGCAATTCACAAGACGATGAGTTGCGGAAGAATTGTCAAATTATGATTTGAAGCTTCCAGATAAGTGCTGTATCAACAAAAATCTGCTTTTCTGGGGAAGGCGTTCTTCTGTTGCGATAACCGTTCCTACTGCGTAATAAATTGATTATCACAGTCAACAAATATTAAGGTATATATCCTCCAAAAAAACTTTCCAAAAGGAAATTTGGGAAGGTGAGAGAAATTTCGTAATAATGAATTTGAAAAAATCTGTCCGCTGTATTAAGGAACACATTCTCATTACAATATTCGCCACTGATATTTACATCTGGCATAGTTTGGCTGGCAAATCAGATTTTTAATTGGAGTGTTATCGCGAATATAACGGAAAATATTCGTTTTATCGAAAGAATAGTCAAAAGTAAATTTGAAGATTCTTTTAAGGTAAACAATTTTGGTAAACTCTTTTTTCCGTAGCTCACATCGTTTTGCTGAAAAATGAAATTTTTTATTTTTGGTAACATTTTTCACGATTAAAACAAAAACTATGCATTTTATGAAAAAATTGGTCTCGAGAAAATTTTTGGATCTTTTTAGAATGAATAATTCTATTACTCAACATTTTTTGCGCCTCGCATAGTTTGGGCGGGAACATTCATTTTTTATTTTTCAAAAAGCGATTACGATGTATGAAACCAGGACCATTGGTCAAAAACGTCTGGTTAACGAACTCGTCCTTCCTTTTGCGGCCTTGAAAAACTGTGCCGAAGCACAATAGAATATGATCATTTTTTCGACAGTTATCGAGTATACAGATTACAGACTGCAGACAGACAGACACCTTCGCAAAAACCATTTTTTTCTGATTCACATAAGATCAACACCTTCTCATTCAGAATGAAAATGTAAAAATGTCAAATTCAAGCAAATGTTTTAAGTGCTCAAAACACTATTTCTCTATGTCAAATTTTCGAAAATTTAGAGTAAAAAAACATACTGCTGATTCAAATGAATATTTACTTGACCCAAAAAATGCGAGTGATCAATACAGTACATTGTACTTCAATAGAGCTACATATTCTCCGAAATGAACAACTGAATTTGTTCAGCCTAAATTATAATTCATCTTCCTATCAGTTAATACTTATTTTGCATATTTATATCAAAGGATTGTTATAATCTGGAAACTTGATGAACCTGAAACAGATAAATCCGATGAAAAATATATACCTCAAGCAGGAAACGAACTCGGGTCCGTCAAGTTTCAAGACTACAGCGATAACCACTATGCTACTGCAACATGCAAGCTCTGAAGTTTTAAGGGTGTATCTAACGCTCGACCATAAATGTCAAAGGAATATTCATCCAAATCCAATTGACAAGTATTTCATTCAATGAAATGATCATTTGGTTGAACTAATGATTATTTGATATGAAGAATTCTATCCACCTAATCGAAGGAATCATTCCCTATATTCAAAGAAATGAATATTGATGTAAAGACAATATTCTATTCATCCAAGAAAATGCTCGATTTGTATAAAAGCAATAATTCTTTGTTTCAGAAAAATATATTCCTGACTTAATTGTTATTATTTCGATTTAATAAATTATTTCATACACGTTAATAAACCTAAATACTTGATTCAAGAAGAATTATGTGATTCAAATGCATCCTGGTAAATACAAAGAATCGAACTAATTGGATCAAGGAAATATTTTTTTGAAAGACAAATCAGATTTCAAGAAGTCTAGACCTTCTCAATCGAAGAAATAATATTCTTGATCGGAGGAAATATTAATTTAAATATTTTCTTGATCCCAAGAAATGGAATTCAAGTAAATGCATTTACTCGATCCAAATTTTTTTTCCAGTGTAGTAAAAACATCAAAGGCGTAAAACTTTTTTAAAACTAATTGAATAATTATCCTGGTCAGAAAAACAACATCTTTCATGCTTTTTTGAAAATGTCCAGATGTGCGAAAATTCCTGCTGCTGTCAAATTCGATGAATTTATCATACCCAATGATTCTTCGATCGCATTCTCTGAAAATTATGAGAAAATCCTGAAAACAGTAACCGCAGAGTCCCTGACAGTTGAAAAAACACAACCGGGCTCATTTCGCTCGAAGATTGAAGCTTCCTAAATATTCGAATCAAATGCCTTCGATCGCAGGATGGACGCTTCATGTGTAACCTCTTGCTTGGCTATCGTCGGCGCCAGGCCGAAGTTAGATTGGGTGCGTGAAGTGTACCTACGTACTTCCTGATCTCTCTAGCAAACACCCTGTACAAAGAGTTTCGCAAAGCCGTTAAAACAATCCACTGAAAGATATCTTTACACAGGCCAATTAGTGTTCTAAAACGTTCGTTTCAGGCTTCTCTCTTTTTCTCATATACAGATGCTCTCCAAGCATCCCCATCCTGACATACAACACTCGCTTCTTTCACATCCATACATCTTTTCATACAAGATCTTGTGTTTCTACGGCTCTTCATAGAGGGCTGGCCACACCCGAAGAAACTCTGAGCTGAGTGTATGCATAGGAAAGAAATGGTAAACAAAGTTTCCCCCAATAAAACGAAAACCAAGGGACAGTTGGCCTGGGTCTACTTTGCGGCGTGAAAATTTGGACTTATAAAGTATACTGGTTTATGGAAAATGCTTGGCTTCATTATAGAGAACCTAGAAATCTTGAAGCAACTATGTAGAAGAAGTATCTAGTAGCAATGCAAATGTTTAAACGAACTTTAATTTGTTGTAAACAAATAAATGAATGAAAATTGTTTCGCACGGATTGGCAACGATTCGTTACTCGATTTGCATTAAATTTGAATAATTTATGGACGAGAAGAGTTTCCCAGTTTCATTTCAAAAGCTGGTTTTAAATACAAATATCAATATCAGGTATTTTTTATTGAATGAATCCAGGTTTATCTATGAAATTAATTATTTGTTCCCGAGTCGAAATTTTGGTCCTGTTTTGGACCTGCCATGTAAGGACGTAAGTAGGTTTGAGAAGGGTCTATTTAGGGCTTATTTGTATACGATTGAGGTCCTACTTTAGTACTTCCAAGTCCTGCATATTTCCACTTTCAGCACTTCTGAGTCTAAAACAGGACTAGATGCGAGAACCTGTTTTGGACCTGCCAGGTCCTGCCTGAATGAAAGTTTTGGTCCTATTTTCAACCTGCATTTGTAGGAATTAAGTAGGCTTGAGGTGAATCTCTACAGGGATAAAAAATAACGCTTTATTTAATTCAACAAAGAATGGACAAGTTCTTAAACTATTAATTTCTGTTCTTCAGAGCTGATCAGTTCCCTTCTGTCAATCTCTGGATTCCAGAATCTGATTTAATTCTGGTTTTCATTTTGAACCCACAGTCGTTTGTAGGTTCGTCTGGCATCTTATACGGTCATTTTTATGAGGAAACAAAAAGTATATTAGTATGCTGATATGAATTACAATACATTCGAAACTTATAAGCGTACTTCTTGACGCGAATTTCAAACATTGGAATTTTAAACACACAATCAATTATTTCAAGTATTTGGAACAATGTTTGAATGTTTGAACTCGTGCAAAAAATACGCTTATACGTTATGTTTAAAATTTGAGTAAGTTTTATTAGCGCGGCGTGACGTAGTGTTGGCTGCTCTGGACTCTGTAAAATAAAGCTCAATGAAACTGTTCCATTAGGCCCTGTGATGAGAATAAGATAATTAACACTTATAGCAAGAAATTCTGCTTCACGGCGAACTTTCTGACAACTCTGATGATCCACCCATGTGAGCTCCGTAATGCTGTTAATACTCGGTGCGAATTGGATGAATTTGATAATTCAATAAGGTCCTTGTTGGCACTATTGAACCACCAAAGTAGTGTTTACTTTCTTCTTCCTTATCCCATCGTTTTTTTTTTAAACGAATAATCCTCTACTGAAGCACAAAATGCCAAGCTGCGACGTAAATCAGCAAACACTAAATGGCAGCCATATAAGATTCACACCACTGACTGGCTCTGACGTCAGTGACTGCCCATTGACTCCCAAAAACTAATAGAAGCTCCGAAATATTCTATGTAATGGAAATATACTTTGAGTACCTGCCCAGGACCAAAGCAGGCATTGAAAATGTACGTGCAAACGCGAAGGACTTAGAGGGTTAAAGCAGGACCTAAA
>WSXT02132846.1:0-10659 GCA_011762715.2 Neuroterus valhalla
AATTTTCATTATTCACTGAGATAAACGTAAATAAACATAATTTTCATGGGTTTTTCATAGTTTTCACCATGAAAATCACATAAGCTCCTAATTTCACTATCATATTCGTGATCAGCGGGTCAAAATACGTCGGTATACAGAGTTTCAAAGAAATCGGAGGTAAGCGCTTTTCGTAACTCCACCCAAATTATTTTATTATACGAACTTTCAATTCAGAATTGGATAAACACATTTGCAAATATAGAATCTAAAATGATTGAATTTCAAATGTTTTTAAATAAATATGGTTTCAAAATGAAATTCAAAAGTAAATTTAAAAAATGTCCATCTCAGACAGATTTTAATTCGAACTCATTCGCTTTCGAATAAATGATTCGAATGATTATTGTCTAATTTCTAAACGTTCAATTTTAAACATTTCATTGATTTTTAATTATATTAATCCTAAGAGCTTTTCATTAGAAATAATTCAGTTTTCAAAAGCATTCATTATAAAATGATAACATTCTAATCACTTTTCTCTTGAAATCGTCTTATTTTAAAGATTTGAATATAAAATTATTCAACTTTGAACCTTTGTACATTGAGAATTATCCCACTGCCAATGCTTTTGATTTAAAGTTGTCCTATTTCTTAAATTCTAATCTCAAGTTATTTAATTTTTACCCTTTTCAATTAAAAATGATCAAGGAGTTCATTATAGGGTCATCCACTAATTTTTAAAATGTTTGCATATTATATGCAAATTTATATGCTCTAAATATTTATATGCTTATTTATATGCTCTAAATTTACTGATAAATCTAGCATAATTAAAAAAAAAATTTCAATTTATATCTACTCATTCAAATTCAAGATCAATCAATTTCGAAAGTTTTACGTTTAGAATCATTCAATTCGAGGAAATAAAAACTTCCAATAATCGATATAATAATAGCAATCATTTTGAGAACTTATCATGTAAAATAGTTGAAGTAGCAACAATTCAAATTTCGAATGATTCAATTTGGAAATATTCAGTCTTGTAATTGGTCAATAATTGTGGCTTTAAATGTAATTGGGATAAAAAATGTTTCAAAATGTGTTTCTTAACTTTTTATAATAAAACGAAACAATTAAAAAAACAAACAGGAATAAAGTAACAAAAGACTTTCTGCGAACCAGCTTCATGGTACGATCAGAAAACTACCAACACATCAAGATTATTGTTAATATTAATATAATAATTCAATCAATAAAATTGTAAAAGATTTGAGAATTAAACCAAACAATTTTCAATATTCCGAAACATGCTTCCAATTAAAAATTTAGAGTGTTGATAGATTACAGTTTCGAATAATTAAATAAATAAATTTAATGTTATCATTTTTAAATTCATTATGACTTTTTTATATAAAAAACTTAGAACTAAGACCCTTTCTTGAAATAAAAAAAGTCAGAAAGGCAAAAAGGCATTCCTTCATGGTTTGAAGGAATCATAACTTAGCCGCGTAAACTTGTATATCATTGTTGATGATTTAGTAGTAATTAATAAGATATTTAACTTAGTACTACTCACTTAAGGTGTCGTGATAGAAGTCCAACAAGCTCGTGTCCCACTCAGCTTGGAAAAATGCAAGTCCAGCAGGAGTCAAATAATCCTGGTGCTTACGATAAAAATCGAGAGTACTCCAATTACGTTCGACTAGGTCCAAACTAAAAATATTCAGGATATAAAAAATTGATTTTGAACATTACAAGCGACATGAATTTCATATTAAAATTTTGAATGACCTGTACTACTTAACGTCTACATGATTTTATTCGAAAGTAAATATATGATATTCTTTGATTATGCATAAATGAATATGCCTTCATCTCTAATTTTTCAACCAGAAAACAAGAACTATTCAAAAATCGAAAAATTGTTACGACCACAAAGCATCATCCATGAGAAAGAAAAACTGAAAAAGAAACAATAACTTCAAGCATTAACTTGTATGCAACTTCTACATCCCTAATATCTTTAGAGACAAAAATTGAAAATTGATGTATTTTGTTGATAATTCGTCCTTATTCTTGGTGGGGCATTTTAATCTTTTTGGTTGAAAAATCATCTTTCCGGTTAAAATTCAAGCTACTTGGTTGAATGTTGAACTCGTTTGTCAAAAATTCATATTTAAGTTGAGACTTCATTTGGTATGAAATTCGTCTTTTCGGTAGAAAATAATTCTTAATTGATAGAATCTCATCCGTGTTGGTTGCAAATGCAACGGTTGTGTTGAAAAATATTCTGTTCTAATCGAGAATTTCACTATTAATTAAATTCACTATTAATCAAATCAACTAAAAATTTAACTGTTTCTCATTCTAAATTGAAATCTTGTTTGGTTGGAATATCAAGTATTACATGTTTTGTTGAGAATTAATTTTTTTTTCATTGAAAAAAGAACAACTTTGTTTAATTGGAAATAAATTTCATTGTTGAAATTTCATATCTTTGGTTTAGAATCAAAACATTAATTCAAAAATTCAACTAATTATTTTTTATGGTTCAAAATTCATCTTCTTCAATTGAAAATTTAACCACTTGGTTGAAAGTTTAACTACTATTTTTCATCCATTTATTGATAAGATTTACCTCTTTGGTTGGTAATTCGATTATTTGGTCAGAAATTCGACTATTTTTTACGGAAGATTTGTTTTCTATTTCATTGGAAATTAATTTTTATATCCGAAAATTTGACTATCCCTTTTTTTCTCTGAAAAGTTATCCTTCATAATTTTGAAAGTTTGACAGGTAAATATAAACTACTTAAGACTCACCTCTTTGGTTGAAAATATAATTTTTTTTAATTTGTTTTCTTTCCGGGTAGAAAATCAGTCTGATTCGTTGAAAATTCATCTTTTGGATTGAGAATTTAAATTCTTTGTTCTAAATTTATCTATTTTGATGGAATTCAACTGGTTGAAAATTCTCTTCTTCCTTGTTGAAGAGTAATTTTTAAAACTAGAAATTAAAATATTCTTTTTTTTTCTACTCGTGGTAAAGTTATTAGGATAAAATGCAACCATTTGGTCAAAAATTGATGTATTTTCCGAAAAATTCGTCCTTTGAATGAAAACTAATATTTTTGGTTGTGAATAAATCTTTTTAAGTAAAAAAAATTATCTGTTCAGTCGGAAATTTGATTCCTTTGTTGAAAATTCGAATGTGTTTCATTGAAGTCATCTTTTTATGTCGAAAATTCAGGTCAAAGTCAATTATTTTGTTGGAAATTCAACTATTTGGTTGAAGCCATCTTTTTTTGAGGCAAATTCAACTGTTATTTTCAAAACTCGTCCTTTTGGATTGAAAATTCATCTCTTTTTGTGAATAATACTTTTTCCCCTAAAATTCAACTGGTTTGGTTGAATATGGATCTTCTTTTATTGAAAACTTGATTATTTTGTTGGAAATGTATTTTCTATGTTGAAAAATTCAAAATTGTTTGAGAAATCCAACTAATTTGTTAAAAATGTGATTACTTTGTTGAAAATTCAACTTTTTTGTTAAAGTTATCTTTTCCCATCGAAAATGTTACTCGTTGCTTCAAAATTCGTCCTTTTATTAATTTAAGATGTTAATTTTTGTCGATAACTGGTCAAGGAATTATTTTAGAGAAATGAGAAAAAATCTGCCGCGGCCCGGATCGACAAATAATATCTTCATTCAATCATTCGTCCTTTTAGTCTGAAAATTCATCTTTTTTTGCTCATAATGAATCTTTTTTGTTGAGAATGCAACTGTTTTTCATTGAATATTAATTTTCTATGTTTCAAAAATGGGCTTTTTGGTTAAAAATGCATTTTTCTACATTGAAAAATTCACTTTTTTGTTCAAGTCATCTTTTTTTGTCAAAAGTTGACTTTTCTTGATGGAAAACGAATTTTTTGAACATTGAATCTTCTTTGAAATATTCATGTGCTTGGCTCGAAAATTCGTCTTTCTTGGTTGAAGTCTATTATTTCTCATGGAAATGCGACTATTTTTGCTTGAACATGAATCCACTTAGTTTGAAAACTTGACTATTTGGTTTAAAATTTCCGTATGGTGGGAATTCAACTATTGAGTTGAAAATTCAACTATTTTGTTATAAATGCATCTACTTGGTTCAAGTTTGAATATTTTGTTGAAAATGTAACTGTAATTGATTTTTAACCGAGTAGTTACAATTTCAACCAGAGGTGAATAAAAAGATGTTGATTTTCAACATACAAGTTTAAAATTTATAACAAGTAGTTGATTAAAACTAAAAAAGGATGAATTCGCAATTAACACTGTAAACAAGTTTTCTAGCGTAATTCAAGAACTCTGAAGACTGTTTGAAGAACTTCCTTTATTTAAAATTAAGGAGAGGGGACTTTAAAATTGTGGCAAATTTTGAGTTGGAGGAACGATATATTCAAAAACCCTTTCTTCTAAATCTGAATTATAATTAGTTTAAAAAATCACGTCCCATGTAAATAATTCCCTGTTCCAAGTGAAATTATACTTCTTCACTGAAACTCCCTGCCCTAAAATAAAAACTATAATCATTTTCTGAAATTCCCTGGCCCAAATCATATAAATGAGGACATGCAAATAAAACGTGATAAAGACATTTGTTTTGAAAAAATGAAGATATCAATTCTTTCTGCAGGTTTGGGCTATCATCAATTCGATTATCAAATTTGAGTAGTTAAAAAAATCTCACAGAGTAATGAAAAAAAAAAAATTCTTTTTCTCATGACGTATGGATATTTTTAAATACTGTGAGAATCAGATTTAATTAACGTTACATTTTTTAAATCAAAGGATAAGATCTCTCTTTGAATCTTATGAAGAAAGCGGTCATTTCTCGTATTTTTTTCGGTAGAATTTTTCATAATCTAGGTTGAGTCAAGTAGATTCCCGGTTTTTTAGTTAAATTCCCGGTTTTTCCCGGTCAATAAAATCCCCGGTTTCCCGGTCAAGTCGCCACCCTGCAAACATTTTTTAAAATTAAAAACTGTTTTTTATTCTCACATAAGAAACTGATTTCGCGCTACGCGCACGATTGATGATACTACTAAATTATATAAAACATTGAAAAATTTCGTGTGTCCTATTCGTACATAGATTCCCCTATGCATTCAGAAATACATACCACGGTTGTTGCTTCTTATACTCCGTAAAATCAATTTTTTTGTCTTGCTTATACAGTACGAAAACGTATCTGCAGTATCCAATACCACGTGGTGCAATTGGCCTCAGATAATCTACTAGCTGTTCTCCTTTTTCAACTGCATTTCCCGGAATGTTCCCACTATAAGAAGAAAATTAACAACTTGTATTATATGAGTAGAACGAGGTGACATGGATTTCCGCGCAATGTATGAAAATTCTAAGAAAAATTATGCAAGTTCAGAGGGGCATAGGCTACTGAAATTTCATAGATTCAACAGCGTGCACTGATCAATAACTCAGCAAGAAAATCTCAAAGTCGCGTCACCGCTCTCATAATTCGAATGTCCACTCCAAGGGGTTCTTGTGGCCAGTAGCAAAGATATCTTTGAGTAGCAAAGATATCTTTGAGTAGCAAAGATGAATATCTTTGCCAGTAGACGCCAGATGAAGGAAAAAAATGTACTTCTACAATCATGGAAATTACAAGCATTTAAATATCGAAAATTTGGTATTTGGTGAAAAAACTTCCACTCCATCATCGCAAACGAACATCTTTTTAGTCAAAATTTGAAATGTAAAACAAATTTTATATCAAATTTCTGGATAGCAAATTTGTCATTATTTTATTTTTTTTTTGCAGACACTCTTTATTCAATGATTATGTAAAGACTCTTATACCCGCAAGAGGAAGAGTATAAATAAATAAAATAGACGTAGATAAAGACTTCTTGTAGATGACTTACATAAACCAATGGCAGTACTCGCTCTCAGGATTGGACAAATTACCATCCGGAGTCGTGAGAAGAAGAGTCCATAAAGTATCAGGCTCTGCTTCATATTTCACTTCCGGTTTGTTGGATGCTTCACTAGGTGTGATAAAATTTCCTCTATGAACACGTGCAAGTAGTTCTGGATCTCCAAAGTTATAATCTATCGTAAGAGGAACGACAGGATGGAAATATGCTTCCCCATAAAGATCACTGAAAATTCCATAATGATCGGCAATCGTACGCATTTGCGTAGGGGCTAAAGTTCTTAACCAATCCTCCTTAGCAACTTCCAGATCGACTAGAACTGTTCGAAGAATAATTAAGGACTTTGATAACCTATTCACCTGAAATATAGTTCAATTTAATTTGATAATAATACTAACGTTCACGATTTCGAACTTTTTTTTCGAGTGCAGGATCATCCCTGTTCTTCGCCACTTCATTCATCCATGAACTAAACATCTGTTTATTTGATCTCTGCGATAAGGGTAAGCCTATATCTACATTATAATACAGCTCCGGATCTTTGTACTCTAGTTCTGAAATATCAAAAAATTTATAATCAATCGAGTAATTAAAAATCATTTAGTAAAATGTTGCTACTTGCTACAGAAAACGCGTTTAAAAATTCATAAATGTGTTAAGCTAACAAGAAAGAAAATTAAACTATTTGAAATACAAAACAAATTAACTGTAATCCTAGCAAAAATAAAAACCTCATCAAATTTGCTCTATCAAGGACGAAATATATTCAAAGAAATATCTGTAAGATCTCTATGAATCTTTGAAACCTCTTGAAATCTTTTCCAATCATTCTGAATCTTTGATGCTCCGTTAAAATTTTCGAAATTATTAGAAATCTATTGAAACCTTATGAAATCCCCAAAAAGCTTCGAAATCCTATGAAATCCTTCAATTCTATTATAATGATATATTTCTAATATATATATGAATAAGAACTAACATATTATTGACTCCTAATATCTCTCAGAATCTTTCAAATACTGTGGAACTACATTGAACTTTTTTGTTTTCTATTGCTACACCTTCGGAAACTCTTAAAATCTTTAAAAACCTATAAAATATCATATATATCACAAAAGTCGATTGGAATACCTCAAGATATTTTCTAACCCCGTAAAACATTATTTTAAATATCTTGGAATCTTATATGAGTAAAAAACTTCAAAATCATTTGAAATTCCTCCGAAATTCCAATTAGTTTCATCCTGTAATGGTTTGAATAAATATTAGATATTATCAAATCCTGTGAAATTTCAATTAATTTAATTCTGTAAAATCTGGGAAATATTTCCGAGTCTATAACAATCTCTTCAATATTTCACAATTCCTTGAAATTTTATAAGTCTTTTGGAATCTGTTAAAATCCTCTGAAATCTTATTATATTTCTTTAATTTGCTGAAATCCCCCAATACCCAATGTGTGCATTAGGTTACAAAAACAATTTTTTTTACATTACAAAATGAATCACCTCAATGTGGTATGATGATGTAAGGAGAACATATTTGAATTTATTACTGTGTAACAACAAACTTTAGACTGAAAGGATATTTTACAGAGTTTTCATAACAATAATTTTAATAAGTTATGTTTTAAAACCAGAATTATATAGTAAAAACAATCACCCTAACCTAAAAGTTTACGTCGACAGACAGAAACTGTATTATTGAAAGAAAAAGATACACAATATGAGCAAGTATTAATACCAATGGTTTATTCTACACATTTTCTTAACATCAAAAAATGATAAGAATTATTTATTATACTCAAATTATGCACATAAGGCACATTTGAGTAATCTAACCTTCAAGCCGTTGTTGGATAGTTCGAGCAAGATTTACCGGTTTTCCTCTCATCCGATGTCCATATCGAATTTGTTGATTATTGACACTTACCAAATCAGAGTATATGCAACGAAACAACCGATTTGCCATATTTGTTTATGTAAAAATTTTCTCCAAATAACGATTTCTTCACCATGAAATTAAATTTTCTGTTTTTCTTTCTCTGTCTTCTCCTTTCTTCTATAACTTCAAACAGTGTTGCCAATGTTAGCCCCCTTATGCCAAAGATATTTTGCTCATGCGTATTCTTAAGTTTTGCCTCTTCTTCAAAACTCGATCGCATTGTTATTTTTATAATGCATAATTACTTTATGATCAACCATTTTAATACTTTACAATTAGTTATTTAAATTCATGAAAAATTGTATTTTTTTATTTTTTCTATAATAATGTTGGTTGTATTGGCCACAACCTTACCGCGCACCGTCGATTATCTTTGCCGTCGGTAATCTTTGCCGTCGGTAAGCAATATAAACCTGCGAAATGTTAGTAATTGATTTTACCGACTACCGCTAGTTTTATTCCGACAGTCCGACGCTCCCTTCCACTTTTTCAGTTGCGAACAGGTTTCGAATTCAGTTGTTGTTGACGCGTCGCGACGAGTAGTGTCGTTATTGTCAGGTGCTAGAAGGTATGAAAGTGCTTCAATTTTCGAAAGCTAGCTTCTCATGACTGATATTTTTATTAACATCTTTTACCTACTTGTATCTCGAATTTCATGCTACGCCTGAAAGATTCTCAACGTTACATACTCGTCAACTGATACCTCACACCGGCCAGTGCAGTGAACAGATCAGTGAACAAGTGATACGATCCGATCAATTTTCACCCGTAAGCTCAGATACGAGAAGAGCTACAGTTCGTATCGATTCTCCAGGGAGAGAATGCCCCCTGACAACGAAGGAATTAAATAGTTTATTGTCGCACCCCTTTTCGTACGGAATTTCGTGTACTGGAGAGAAGAACCAGGAAGTGTGTGACCGTGTTAATCGTGCAGGAAAATGACGGACCTATTAATCGGTATAGTGCCGAACGGATTTCCCGGGTCAGGTGGCATGAATGGAGAGGTTGTCTTCAGGAACAAATCTGGCAATGGAAACATCTTTCGGAACTCTGAGATGAGACACTCACGGAGTGAGGATCTTCTGAATCCTGCAACTAGGACACCCAGTCCTTTAATGGCCTCTGTCTCTGAGGACGATCTACTTGCTGCAACTGCATGCACACCTTGCACCTTACTCCCGAGAGCTGCTGGACCACCTGGAGCAGTCGCTGATCGGATCGATCCGGAGGATTCCATTCGCGATATCGTCACGGAAAATGATCTCTACAGGTTAGTCTTAGAAAATTTTAATAATTTTGAGATAGCGAGTTGAGGTCAGGTATATACAATGCCGGCAAGAACACGTCGTTGTATAATTGGAAGGAAGAGGGTGAGGGGGAACCAATTCCCAGTAATCCTTTCCAAAGTGGCACGGTTTACCGGGAACGAAAGCTCATTTAAATCACGTGATTGAAGTTCTGAACGTAAAAATGAGCGAAATTTTTTGCTAATTACTTCATAAAATAGAAACTGTACTAAAATATTAATTTCCGCAATTCTATATCAACTACAAATATTGTTCCAACTACAATTTAAAATAATCGATTTGAAGTTTCTTTCATAATCAACTATTTGCAGTGGAAATAAACAAATATTTTAGCACTTTTTGTAGTTTACAAAGGCATCAGGAAAAAATGTCGTTCATTTGAACGTTCAGAACTCCAAACACATTGAAAATTTCAGTTTAAACAATGTTCGTAAAACGGAGTTGATAAAATATGATTGGGAAAAAATTTTTCGTTTATTTGAACGTTCAGAACTCCAGGCATATAATCAGTGTATATTTTACTGGCATTGTGAGCACTGTACACAACAGGCAGGTAGTTAAATATTAATTGCCAGCAAAAATAGCTTGCTGTGCGCGCTGATAACTTATTTCTCATTTTAATTGCCTGTTTATCTGATTAAAATATAGGCTCAGATTTGAAGTGAATATTAAATAAAATTAAATAATACTAGATAAGGCATTATAAAATAGAATGATAAATGAATAATAAGAAATCAATTAATTTGAATAACAATTCAATTTAAACAAATTTGAAAAATACTTCATACAATTTTGAATGTTTATAGTTGAAAATCATGAGATAGAAATAGTTCTATCTTGAAGATCTATTAATTTGAAACGTTTTCTATAATTCAATTCTGAAGGACAAATATTATTTTAATTTTTAAGATTTACAGTGAAAAATTCCGTTATTCGGAATGTTTACAGTTCAGAAGGATATAATTCTGAATACTTATTTTCGTTTTGTTTGATTTTGGAGATGAAGAGTTTAAAAGCATCCAATTTTAAAGATTTGCGATTGAAAATTTTTCAACTTTCAATAGCTACAGTTCGAAATATTGTAATTTAAAATGTTTTTCCTTGTTAAAGTTCAATTTTTAAGATTTAAAATTAGGAAGAATTCAATTTTTCGAAATTTTTATAGTTTCAAGTGATGTGATACTTATATTCATCTTCGTGTGGTTTCAATTTGAGAATTAAAAATCTGAAAGTATTCAATTTTATAGATTTGGAATTGAAAATAATTAAATTCTTAAAATTTTCAGTTGAAAATCCAATTAGCTCAAACGTTTATAGTTGGAAATGATGTTATTTTACATGCTTTCCTTAAGGCCATGTTAAACTTACCCGATTCCTACCTTACCGACATCTTTTTTTCGCAACAACTCACTTCTACACCGAAATAGATATCGAGTTGATATTTTGAGAAAAGCCTTAGAAAACAGTAAACTACGTTTGTATACAT
>WSXT02132857.1:0-10659 GCA_011762715.2 Neuroterus valhalla
GTTTACTGTGAATTCCCTATATTTGGTTGAAAATATTTGAATTGGATTAAAAATTCGTCTTTATGGTCAAAGATACAAATTTTCGGTGGAGTAGTCTTCGGATTAGGTAGTAGCACCAATAATTCTTTTCAACATTAGTTTCCTTAGTGGAAAAAAACATTTTTCCTGTTCGGAAACTCAGAAAATACTCGTGAAAATATAAATATTTAGTTGCAAGTTCAAGCACTTTGTTAAAAATTATTATTTTTTGGTATGGTTTAAAAATGAAGAAATTGATATAGTTACCATGGAATTTCTAAATAATAATTTTTTTTTTGTTGAATTGAATTCAATGTTCCAGTAAAAATGCACATTTTCGGTTGAACATAATTTGCCATTGATGAAGGATTCAACTTTTTTGTTGAAAATTATTCTTTATTCTTAAATTTATGTATTTGGTTGAGAACATCAGTTTCTGGTGAGAAGTTTTTGTATTTTGTTTATAAATCGTCTCTTTTCGTAGAAAATTGGATTTCTTGGGTGGAAATCTAAATATAAAGTTGGAAATTAGCCCCTTTTGCGAAAAATATCCTTTTTGGTTGAAAATTCAACTATTTGGTTGGAATATCGTTGCGGATTCATCTCGTTTGGTTGGAAAGTTTGGCTAGTAAAATTATTCTACTATGTTGTACGAAAGTAACTTTTTCATCATACCTCAATCGAAAAATTTGCTTTTCGACCCGCTCTAGCGGGTGGAAAATCGACTTTTCCACCCTAGGGTGGGAAAGCCGCTTTTCCACCCACTACAGCGAGTCTCAAATCAACTTCTCGATTATCGGTATGATGAAAAATAGTATGCGCAACTCGGGGCGAAGCAACGATTTCACTCGTGTGTATCTATCTGCCCTTGCTTCGCTCGGGCAGCTAACTCACACTCGTGAAATCGTTGCTTTTCGCCCCTTGTTGCGCAATATACTATTTTCTGTTGAGAATTGAGCTGTTTGGTTACTTATTTATCTTTCTGTTTGAAAATTTCTGTATTTTGTTGGAACATCGTCTCTTTGAGTAGAGAAATAATCTTCTTGGGTAAACTCTGAATATATGATTGAGAAATTTATGAATTTTCTTAACAATTGTCTTTTTTCGTTACTAAGATATCGTATTTGTTGAAGTCAACAAATACTCACTTTTGGTTAAAATCGACAGAAATTTGCCTTCAATTGAAGATTGTAATACTTTATCACAAATTGATATCGTCTATTTAAAAATTCAAAAAATTGGTTGAAAAGTAATGTTTTTAATTTAAAAGTTTTTATTTGAGAATACTAAATATTACTTTTTTTTTTTGAAATTCATCTCTTCTGATTTGGAACCTGAGTACTTTGTTGAAAGTGAAACTACTTCATCATTAGTTCAGTTTTATGACAAAGAATAATAATTTTTATTGAAACTTAAGGTATTTTTTTTAATCGTCTTTTTGATATAACCATTTTTCAGTCAGCTAGATTTTTAAGTGTAAAATTCCTGTTTTTTAATTGAAAGAACAATTATCTGGTTGGAAACTGATTTGATTCTCTGACGATTTATATTTTCGCTAATAATTTATAATTTATTTCCAAAATTCATCTCTCTGGTTGAAAACTTAACTGCTTTATGAAAGCTATTTTTTTTGTGTAGGAAAGGCAAATTTCCCGAGTGACGATTTGAAGTTTTAATTTTTGAATAAGAATAAACATTTTTTGTTCATGATTTATTCTTTTCACAACAAGCTATTCTTCTTAGTTGAAAACCAGCTTTGAAATTCGCGCGAACAGCCACTGATCACGTGATTCAGGTTCCATTGGTTGCACCTCCTAATTGCGCTCCATCTTCGACCAATAAGTGCGCTTTTTTTATATCGCAAGCATCTCACCTAATCTGGGATCAACTAATATAGTAAATTTAAATAAACGAAAAAATCTATTTAATATGCATATTAAAATATTCATTAATAATCTAAATAACATAGTATTTAATATATCACACTTGAATTTTCGTACAAGTAGTATTTGATGAGAATAACAAATATTTATCATATATTTGTATTAATTTAATGTGGAACAGTGAACATTTGGGATAGAAAATGAACTTCGTTTCAACTTTTAACCACTGAAAACCAACTAAATACTTTAATTTTCATAAAAATAGTTTGATTTCTGACCGAATAATTGGATTTCCGACAATATTTATATTTATTTCTAACAAAGTAGATAAGCTTTCAACAAAGTAGCTGAAGTTTCTAAATAATAGATAAAAAATTAAATTTAACTGAAAGTAAAGTGAAAAATTACTTAAACTCTATCCAGAAATAGATATTTATATTTTAAGTTAGAAAATTAATTCTCAATAAAAAGAGGGATCCCAAGGAAATATATGTATAAAATTGCGATCGAAGAGAAGAATTTTTATCTCAAATAATCAATCTTAAAAAAATTTAATATTCAAGAAAAGAGTTGGAAATGTAAGCTGAAAGATGATTTCTTACCAAGATGGATTTTTTTTTTTGTAAATGGAATAGATAAATTTTCAACCAAAGAGATGGATTTTTTATTTTAAAAAATTCAATTTTAACAAAGAAGATTAGCTTTCTACCAATAATAAAAGTATAAATTTTGAACTCAAAAACAGAATGTTTATATTATAAATTGAAAAATCAACACTCGATAAAGAGAGAAATTTCAAAAGAATATGTAGATAAATTTTAAATCAAAGAGAAGAATTCCCATCTCAAATAATGAAGCCAAAAGAAATATGAATTTTCGAGGGGAGTGTGAAAAATTGAACCTAGAATATGAATTTTAAATAAAAAATATTTTTTTGAACGAGGTGGATAAGCTTTCAACCAAGCAGCTAAATTTGGAAAAAGTAAATTTCATACCAAATGGTTAAATAATAATAAAAATAGTTCAATTTTCATTTTATTACTTGAATTTTCAACGAAAGAGATGAATGAAAATCAAAGCAGGTAACTTCCAACTGAATATCTGAATTCTCGACAAGATACTTTTCCAACTAAAATAATAAATCTTCAACCAAAAAATAAGGAATTTTCGGAAAAGTTCTTAAACTTTCAGAAAAAAATGGATTCAGAACGGAATAAGGAATAGTTGATATTGTACCCCAACAATATTTTCCTTTTGAATAAAAAACAACTGAATTTAGGCAAAAAAGACGAATGTTCAGTAGAATGGCTGAAATGTATTTTAATATGTTTTTGTTTGGAATTGGTATACGAAGTTTGTTTTCTGGTAAAATTGAAGGACCTCCATCCTGGATTAAGTAATCCTTTTTGGATGCGATGATTTATCCTAGAGTTTGAATAAATTCCATATTCTTTGGTTATTATCCTCGTAAGCCAGCTTCTAAGAAACCACAGATAACCTAAAAATCGAAAATTTGTCAATTAAATGATAACGTTCCAATTTAGCCATTACCCGATTATTAGAGCATTCATTATTATCAGCAATCATCACACACATTCAAACAAGCAAAAGGTATTACCAAAAACTTTGTACTAACAGCTTCAATCTTCAACATCGCATGGATCTTTATCGCAGCACAAGCATGAACTTCTTCTTCTTCCGAGGTACCAAATCAAATGGCTTGCCAGCCTCCAAACGGCAAGGTTACGCTAGAGGTTGCGCGATTCGCCTAAATCAAAATGCGCTTGCGCAGCTGAATATGGTAAACACGTAGTTCATTGGCGTTAACGTAGATCAACCATGACTGGCTGATCTAAAAGAAGAAGAAGAAGACTTATTTGAATTTCAGTATACGGAAACTACTGTTTACGGAAACAGTGTACGTATGTGTACTAAAATTACAAAATGTAATAAATTTATCTGAAATATAAATAAATTCAATATTTCAATGTATAGTAAAGTTGCAAACATTTCTAACAGTCTATCCCATCAAAATTTCTACACGCGTCATTCTTGAGAGAAGAATAAATTCCCCGACTATCCCACCGCTGCTACGTTCCATTTTAGATAGATGTGAATATGATTTGAATTGGGAGTAGAGGTCGATTGGAGATCAGGGTAGAAGAGATTTGTGACCGAGGTTGTGAGACAAAAGTCGGTAATTTCATGTTAATGGGGAAACAGTACCGATAACTGTAAGTGGGCAAACTCTCTGGACTAGTGCATTAATGTATATCAAATGGTAACATACAAGGGCTTCTTATCGTGATTATGTCCCGGTTCCGATCCCGATCCCGATCCCAGCACGGTTGGTACCTTCGTGGTTGAGTAACGGGTCGGACCGACCCATGAAGTGTCTGGGGAATCTCACGACTCGACCATTCCCCATAAATAACTGCGTAACTCGGACGGCCTTTTTACCATCCCTTCTATTTTTCTTATTTTAATTTTTTTCATACCACTGCACCAGTTTGCCTTACTCAGCTCATCACCCCTCACCCGCTGGCTGTAATTAAATGTAGAAACTACGGCCTCAAAGTCCTGCTTCAATTACGAATCGGCTGTGAGGGATATCGCCAACATCATAAATTACCCCATGGGAAAGTTGCATTTCAGCTATTTTAATTATTCCTCTTTGCTCATCCCTGTTTATATTGGAACCTGTTTACTTAAAATAGACTTCTGCTTGAAAAATCGAATGAGTAAAATTAAAAGTAAGATTTTCAAATCATATTCTTATACATCTCAAATAGAAGGTAGCAGCGGTGGGATAATCGGTAAATTAATTCTTGTATTTGAATTTTTATATCGAAGAGAATCATTAAATGACAATAAAGACCGTATACACAAATTTCCAACAAAATACTTCAATTTTCAATTAAAAGAAAATAATTTGCAATAAAATAGTTCAATCTTCACAAAAAGCTGAATAATTGTGGAGCGAAAATTTGAATTTTTGACCAAAAAGATTGATTTTATACCAATAGAGACAAGTTTTGATAACAGTACAGGAATGTGTAACTAAATATAGACATTTTTAACCAAATACAGGAATTGATAACTTAATATAGAAATTTTTAACCAAATACTCGAATTTTTCAGGGAAAAGGTTCATTGCAACAAGACAGGTGAATCCTTCACGGAAGCAAAACAATTATTGAATAAAATTTGAATTTTTGAATAGAAAGAATAATTTACAACAAGTAAGATCGATCCATATTCGGACTTTTCATGAAAATTATAATTGGTAACAAAATAGTCAAATCCCAAACAAAAATCGAATAATTCCCACTTGAAAATTTTAATTCTTGATTAAAAAGATTGATTTTATGCCGAGAGAGGTGAGTTCTAGAAAACGTACAGGAATTTTCAACCAGATAGTTGAATATCTTGATAAAAAAAAGATCATTTGCAACAAACTGTTGAATCCCACACTAAAGAAAAATTATTTTTTTGAAAAAAATTTGAATTTTCGACCAACAAGATGGATTTTATAAAAAAAAAAAACAATTTTACCGGAATACAGAAATTTGCAACCAAATACAAACAATTTCAATCCAACACTTACATTTTTTATGCGAAAGATTATTTGTGGATTCTAAAACTGAAGAAAAAAAATTTGAATTTTTGATCAAAAAGATTTTATTTATACCATCGATGACGAGTTTTGAACAGATACAAAAATTTGTAACCAAACGAAGAAATTTTCAAGACAATTCTTCCAAGACAGTCAGAAGATTAATCCTACCAAAAAAAAAAAACAAGTTTCATTAGAATAATCAAATTTTCAATCGAAAAGATGAATTCTCAACAAAAAATATGATAGTCAATGGGATAGATCAATTCAAAACAAAAATATAGTATTTTCAACTAATAACTTGCATTTTCAGCAAAATGTTTGATTCTTCTACCAAGTGACGAATCTACAACAGAAAAATTAGATTTTTAACCAATAAAGATTTTTTAGTAAGATTCCAATGAAAAAAATGATGTTCAGTAATTTATCAAATTTAATAAAATTAAATTCATGCCGAAGAGACTGATTTTCAACAAAATAAATACATTTTGGACCAAAATGTCAAATTTCAAACGAAGAAGATTATATTTCTATTGACAAAGATGAACTTTCCCGAATAGAAAGTTAAGATTTTGAACCGAGAAAATGAAGTTTCATCCAAAATTTGAATCTACGATAAAAAGCATGAATTCTGCGAAAGAAAAAATTCAATTTTTTACCAAATCGATACATTTCTGACCAAAAAAGATTTATTTGAAATAGAAAATGTTCCAGTTGATATTTCAACTGGAGAAGACATCCCATCGCATCTCAACCCATCCCATCCTAACCCATCCCATCCCATTCCATCCCGTCTCGTCCCACCCTATCCCATCCCATCCCATCCCACCTCATCCTATTCCATCTCATCATATCCCATCTAAACTCACCCCACCCCACCTCATCATATCTCATCCCTCCCATCCGATCCCATCCCATCTCAACCTACCTCATCCAATCCCATTTCACCTCACCCCACTCCACTCCACTCCACCACATCATATCTCACCTCACTCCCTTCCCATCCTATCCCATCCTATCTTAGCCCATCCCATACCATCCCATCCCGTCTCATACAATCCCATCCCACCTCACCCCATCCCACCTCTTCATATCTCATTCCATCCCATATAATCCCTAGACAGTCGAATTCAACCGGAAAAACTAATTTTCAACAAGAAAGAAAGGTGAATGCTCAACCAAAACAAATAACTTTTTCAAACTTTATAATTTAGGCGTCACAAGACACTTGGGCGATAACTTTAAGTGTTTTTGATCGTTTCTCCCCTTCATTGCATCCTAAGCCTTATTTGTCGATACCCACTATGTCATTTAATACATGCATGAAATGTAAAATTTGACTTGTCTATTATAATTGAGAAGAAGGTATACGTCTGAAGAGTAAATTTTTGTTTGAACTCGAGCGCAGAAGTTTTCTCAGTGAATTATTTTGATGATTTTTCAAAACTCTCCACATGGGATGATTTCTGCAAAGATTGATCAATAAGCCGCGTCCTTACAAGACCCGAAGCGAACACGATACCGACAGTTCTGAGAGCGATTAGAACGAAGTGTAATGTGGCAATTAAAAAAAGAAAAAAATTTTCATAAATGAAGAATGAATATCATTTTCGAATTAGGCGACCAAAAAAATGTATGTCAAGTTGATTTCAACTCGAAACACGATTTTTTAATGAAAGTAAGTCGCCATTTTGTGACCGCCATCTTGAATTTTTATGAATGAACATAATTTTTGAATTGAGAGACCCTGGAAACGTATGTATCATTAGATTTCAACTCGAAATACGATTTCTAATAAAAATCGGGCGCCGTTTTGTAACCGACATTCTGAATTTCGAAAAATAGACATCATTTTCGAGTTCAGCGACCCCGAAAATGTTTATGTCAGTTGATTTCAACTCGAAACACGATTTTTTTATGAAAGTCAGTCGTCATTTCGTGGCCGCCATTCTGAATTGAAAAAAATGGACATCGTTTTCGAAATCCGCTACCCTGAAAAGGTATGTATTAGTTGAATCCAACTCGAAGCACGATTTTTAATAGAAGTCGGGCGCCGTTTTGTAACCGCCTTTCTGAATTTCGAAAAATACATATCATTTTCGAATTCAGCGACCCCGAAAATGCATGTATCAGTTGATTTCAACTCAAAACAAGATTTTTTATTAAAAATCGGTCGGTATATTGTGGCCGCAATTTTGGATTTTGAAAAATGGACATCATTTTCGAATTCAGCGACCCCGAAATGTATGTATCATTTTACCACTGTACGCACGGTCATATGCCGGTTCCCCACCACGCCGCGCCGGCCGGGCTCAGGAAACGGCACGCGTGCACACCACACAAAAATTGCATTAGGAACCAAACCCGCAAATTCACGCAGCCGATCTCAACGCTGCTTTATTCTAGAAACTTTTCCGATTGCCAAACACTAAGGCTCTTATCTCAACTCAGCGCAACTCATAAACTAATTCTACATTGAAAATTGAAATTTTATCACACAAAAAAAAAGGATGCTTTCGTTTGGACTACTCTGACAGACGCAAATATTAGTATTAGCTGTTCAAATTCGGGTGCACGCGCAAGACACGGAACGTTCAACTTTGAGCGTCTACCTGCTCGAAACAAATACATGGAAACATCTGCCCTTTAAAATTTCTCGACAGAAACGCACGCTGAACACGATACAGCGAATTTCGTCCGGAACTGCAACAAAGAAATTTCGAGGTTTCGGCGCGTTATTTCGGATTTTTGACCACTGTGTTCTGGTACAATATGATGACAATAATAATACTAAATCTGGATCACTTTGATGAACCGTGTACCAGCCTGATGCAAATCAGTCTGATACACCTTTCAGATGAAAGTAAAAACTGCTATATTTCCAGTGATAAGACTGAAGTGAAGAATGTCGAGGTGGAAATAGAGTCGCTCTAAAAGGCGACGACAGCTTGATCTTTGTAGCATTTGCATTGATAGGAATGACCCGCCTATCCGTGGGCGCTGGGCGCCGTAGTACGTTACCGATCATGAAAACGTCCGGATCGTGGGTCGGGGCAATAAGTTAAATTAATAATTTATCGTCGATCCGCGGCGCAAGGTTCGTACGCATCGTGGGCATTCGACTGATAATTTACAGTCGAATGTAAACATCCGTTTCCCGACGTCACTATTTACAAGGGGAGGCGTATAACTCTAGGGACCGATTAGCAAGCGGCTCTCCCGCGGCATACGCGATATCTCCGCCATCTTGGATTGATTTACAACGAGGTCCGACTCGCGGAACCGATGATACTTTTATTGGGGGATGAGAAATTTATTGAGAAACTGCGGGTGTACGGGAAATACAATGTAATCTCGTACTAAAAGCCCTAAGGGTTCAACACAAATCCTCTTCCGTAGCGAGAAAGCTCAACAATAAAGTATCAGCAATAAAGATTCAGGAAGAGACTTAATTCAATTTTTAAATCTAATATTACAAGAAAATTTTACTCTGCAATATTAACTTGAATTAAGTGAAGTGGCTATGAAAAGACTCTAAAGTTTAGATGTCTACGGACTTGATACATCTGCCTCTAGAATCACTAAGCTCGCCGCTGCAGGGGCTTCCGCGATTTTAATTAAGACATTTTACTTATAAGGTATGTAACGCGATATCGAGGGAAGGGCAGAAAGTCTGGCATATAAAAGGAGATACGACTGGATCTGGCGCAACGAGTCTACACCTAGCAGTTATTGGTTCAAGATAATTGTCGCTGATAGTGAAAACGCCGTTGACGAATACCCACTCTGCTTGGTCGATAAGGTCACGATTACAGTAGCCGCTAATCGGATGCTGATATAATTGGCTCCTGCGTTGTTTCGTTTCCGCTCCTAAGGACAACCCTTTTTGCTTGTTGAATGTTCAGCAGGGAAGGCAAGAGAGCATCTCTCAAGGCAAAGTGCTATAGTATAACACTGCACAGTCAAATGTTCCACAGGACTGTACTGCGAAGCTCTTCGTTCCATAGAAATCTTATTGCGCACCCATAAGTATCGCATGGCAGTACTGCGCAGTGGAAAATGCTATAGAACTCTACTGCGCATCCATAATGTTCATAGGACTTCATTGAAAATGTGGGAGTGTACTTCACAGATGGTAAATCAATTCTGGAGGTGATTCTCTCGAACTCAAGTGTGTTGAATGATCAGATAAGGTAACAAACAACAGCTATTCGAGGCGTTCATGCGTTTGATATAAAGGATGATTGAAAAATTAATCGTTGAGCGGAATATGCAGTTTGTGCATGGGTACTAAAGTTTCTTTCATCTAAGATGAGCAGGTCACTGTCTTCGAATCTATTGTATGTAGCGAACATTTATGGGAGCAAACAATGATTATTAGAGGCGGATACAAAGATTTCTTGAGAAGTTTATTCTTTGATGAACTAAGCAGATGGTTTTTGAGATCAGAAGGTTCTTGCAGCTAACATAAGTGTTGCAAAATCCGAATACGTATGGGAACGTGATCTCTGTCTCTACTTCGCCATAGAAAGTTCGATATAACTCTCATGCGCACCCTTAGGTTCGAAATATTTTTACTGCGCATTCATAGGTTCCATAGAGCTCTACCGCGCATGCATAGCTTCCATAGAACTCTACTGCGCATTTATAGTTTCCATAGAACTCTACTGCGCAGATGTAATTTCAATAGAAATCTACTGCACAGCATAAGATTTCGAGGGATCTGCCGCGCAGCTAAGAGTGCCACGAAGATACATGGCATGAACTTTTCCGAATGATATATTCAGATTTCCACCCGAGAAAATGAAGTTTCATTCAAAATTCAAATCTGCGATATAAAAGCATGAATCCTGAGAGAGAGAATGCGATTTTCTACCAAATTGATACATTTCTGACATAAGAAGATGTATTTCGAATATAAAATGTTATAGTGGATAATTTGAGTAGAAAAGACATCCCATCCCAATCCACTTCATCTAATTCCAGCCCATCCCAACCCACCTCATCCAATCTCATTCCAACTCAACCCATCCTACCTCATCATATCTTATCCCATCCCATTCCACCCCCACCCCCCCCCCCCCCCCCCCCCCCCCCCCCCCCCCCCCCCCCCCCCCCCCCCCCCCCCCACCCCCCCCCCCC
>WSXT02132868.1:0-10659 GCA_011762715.2 Neuroterus valhalla
ACCGGTTTATTTACTAGTTAATATCAGAAAAAATTTTTATCAAAAGGGATGAAAAAAAAGTATCCATTTTATTTTATAGATGAATGAAATCTGTGAACATATGGCAGCTCTAAACATTATTTTTACAGATTCGCTACTTTGTTTAGTGTCATTACTGCTCTTTCTAATGTTCCACCGTTTTACATTTCACAATCAAAAAACTGATTATGATATCTCTTTTTTTAAAATTATGGATTTCGAAGCGGATGTAGCAGTGAATGCTTCTCTTTATCATCAAACTGCATTTCGTTCAAGAATAAAAACAAAAGCTCGCTCAAAAATTTAAAGTGAGCCGCTTCCATGGAATTCATTTCACCACAAATCCTCATTTTTCGCGGACCGTTTCACCTGCCGTCACAAGATGATCGGACATTTTCAGGACGATATAAACTGTCAGGCAATAGAAGAACGTCCGCTCTTCTATGTTGATGTCGACGATTTCAGTTCGCTGCCAGCATGAAACTCTTTTTACGACAAAAATTTGTGGCCGTAGGAAAAATTTTTATACGAACGAGCTGCATCGACGCATGCAATGAGTCGCGGATTGAAAGCTTTTTAATGACCGGACAAAAACGGTGAACCGCCGTCAAAAAATCATATTTATCCTGGGGTTTGTCGAACAGTCGACCATGTACAATTGCTAGAAAGCAGAAGTGCATGTGCAATAGGGTGGTCCAAAAATGCATTAGAAAATTATTTTTTCGAATTTTCATGCAAAAAGCCGGGCAATTTGTTTGAATCCCCCAAAAAATAAACACGTTGAATTGAGTTTGAAATTCGCCATTTCCCTTCACAATTACTCACAGAATGCGAATGAAATATTATTTTTCAAATATCACCCCCATAAGTTTGTCTTAAAGGGTCCCAAAGAACCCCCACAAGTGAAAAAATGGGTTTTTCGAGTGTTTGAGGGTAATTATGGTTTTTGTGCGGTTTTTTTAACGCAGATTGTTTCAAATACATGAAATACTACTTTACTCTGATAAGTTCATGTTTATTTATATTTTTGAATAATGTTTTATTGTTTCAAGCAACTATCTCATTATCATTGCTTGTAATAATTTTTTTTGCCTAATGATAGAAACTTGTGGTTTCTTCTGGAATTTTCAACTTTTTGCCCACTTTTCACTTGAACTCTTTTAATATGTTCAACTTTGCTTTACCTTTTTAGTTGTGAGCAAATAATAAATAAACATTAAAGAGAATAATATTTTAAATAGTATTGCATTATTTAAGTAAATTATTCTTGTTCTTTTCCCTGTGTTAAAAAAAAAATGAATTAAAACGAAAAAGCTGAATTCATTCAGTGAAATTTGATTTTCGAATTTTCTACTAAACTTATGGATCTTCAACGCAAAAATTGAATTTTTAAGAAAGTAGTTCAACTTTCAATCAGAGAGTTGAATTTTCGGCCGAAAATATAAATTTTTATTGAAAAATACAATGGCTGATTTTTCAAAAAAGAAAAAAATCTATTTGAAATAAAAAACAATCTAATTTGAAGAACAATTAAATAAATTCAATCTGATTCAATCTAATTGAATATTTATGAAATTCCATTCAGTGCAAAATTAAACATTTCAGAAAAACCATACCTTTCTAGCACTTCTCCAAGAGAAAATGTTTATAAACCCTAATAAAGTGTTTAAATCATCATTTTTGTTAACTCGCATGATTTATTACCTCACTAAGTGAAAAGTAGATAAAAAGCTTAAGACTTTAGAAAAAACCGCAACTTTTTAGAAATAATCTAAGAGGAAAAATCCATAAGCGATACAAATTTGTTTAAACAATTATTTTTTGTAAATTGAATTGAATAATAACTCACTTCAAGTGAAAAGTGGGCAAAGAGTTGAAAATTTTAGAAAAAAATTCAAGTTTCTATCATTAAGCAAAGAAAATATTATTAGCAATGATAATTAATTGTTATAAACAGTTATTTTTTAAATGTGAATTAGGTATTACTTCAATCTAAATGAAAATTGATAAAAACTTAAGATTTTCAGGAAAAACCGCAACTGTGTAGTATTAATCTAGAAAAAGATAGCTATAAACATTTACAATTTGTTTAAAAATTATTTTTGCTAAATTAAATTAAACAATTACTTACTTCAAGTGGAAAGTAGACAAAAGTTGAAAATTTCAGAAAACACTGCAACTTTTTAGCATTATTTGAAGAGAATATTTTTATAATTATTAAAAATTGCAACCACAATTATTTTTGGTAATTTTATTTGATTATTACCTCGCTTTAACTGAAAAATTGAGAATAGGTTGAAAAAATCAGGAAAAACCTTGACTTCCTAACCATTTTCTAAGAGAAAGTTGCAAAAAACAATAATCATTTGTTTAAACAATTTGAATAATTATCTAATTATCAGTGTAAGGTTATATTTCATGTATTTGATACAATCTGCGTTAAAAACTCGCAAAAAATCATAATTAGCGCCAAATCTCGAAAAACCCATGTTTTCACTTATAGGGTTTTTTGGGACCCTATAAAACCGACTTATGGGGGTGACATTTGAGAAGTAATATTTTATTCGCATTCTGCGACTGATTGTTAAGAAAAACGGTGAATTTCGAACTCGATTCACCCAACATGGAGAATTCTGATTCAAATTTACGAAAACGTCTTTTTTTCTTATGGGATATACGTGTTAAACTTCATACGGCTTGCGCCACGTCTAAATTTTTTTTTTTCAAAAAAAAAATGCGTTCATTATTTTGTGGATTCCGTTCCTTATTGGGCGATTTTGTTGTGTGTGTCAATTTCGATTACAAAATAATGTTCACGATCCAATGAAAATGCAGCATGGTAATTTATCATGCACATAGGAAGGCCAGTCTGCTCCTGGGCTAACGCGATCAGCATTCCCAGTTTAATGAGCCCCGTATCTGCTTCCTCTCCTTATCTCTCTTTAGCTACCTGTTCGCTCTCACGCATGTACTCCTCACTAACTTCAAAGCCTGATGCAAATAACTTCATATTTCATAATTAAGGAAATCCTCTAATGGAAAAAATTATATTCCATGAATTGCTGTGCAATTTTTTCAAGTATTTCACAAACAAGCTCTTTCAAATGATAAATTATTAACTGAAAACTTCCTAGAATATTCTGCTTGAAATATCGTACAGCATTCTAGGCTTGTTTCTATTCTTGGATTCCGTAAACATTCATTTGGAATTTTTTAATATTCAAGAATATATTGTAGCAGTTTTACAAAATTTCTATGAGTTTTCGAAACTATTCTTGCATGTCCTAGAATGTTGTAGAATATTCTAGAATGTCCCGGAATTTTCGAAGAAATATAAGTTTCAGAATTTATGATATTGAAAGAACTATTTTTAATTTGAAAATGTACTTAAGCGGAAAATTGTTAAAACTGGGCGAGATTTCCAGTTATTTTCCTAGTAATAATAATCTCGTCAATATTTTATAGTATTATCATATAATAAGTTAAGTTCATATGTATATATGTTTTTTAAAGGATTAAACGATGACGAACGGTTGAATGGGGTAGGCTCTAGATCTACTGGAAGAATGAAATATTAAATTTTTGATGTAGAGAACGGGAAATCTTAAAAGATAATCAATGCATTCAAATTTAATGTGAAAGAACATTGTAGATAGATCAAACAAACTGTGACTTATGTTTGAATTTTTTAAAGTATCACTGAAAATCATGCAATATTTATGCTTTCTAAAATCTGTCTCAGTGGAGATTTAAAAATATGTATGATATTTAAGCACAGAAGCTCGTTTTCTTGTCATTATGAATCGTTTAGAAAGAGTTTGATGCAAAATCAAAGAATAATCAGTACATATATCAAATAAAGGCAGGGACAGCTGAATGGTATCATTGGATGTTGCAAAATGAGTGTAACTGTCTTAAATTTTTATTGTTTTTTCTCAAAATACTGGCGCTAGAAAAAATTATCTCGTTTCGACAGACAATGCAACGTTATTAAAATCAGTCTATTCATACAAAATTACTACAAACTAAGATCTTTTCTGTACATTAATAGCGAAAAGTCAAAAAACCTTATTAGAGAGATGATGAACGAAAACCTTCTGATGTCAAAATTTGGATAATAAGCTTTCATATTTTTTATTGGAAATGAACCTTGGATGATGTCTTCATTTTGCATTATTACACGCTCTAGTCAGATAAAACAATTTGAACTGAAGATTTGGAACTAATACAATATCGCTATTGGAGTAAAAAAGTCTACGGGAAGCGTTCTATGGAAATTCTATGTGACAATTCCACTTACGAATGTCAAGCGGAGATTCCACAAGTATTTCTGAAAACTAATTTCATGTTGAAATGCATGTGCCCGGGCTAAGTTTGAATTTCAGTTATTGTCTGCCGCGCTCTGGACACCCAGTTGGGCCAAATCGTATTTCCACTGACAGGTAAAGCTAGAGGGTACACTTCTAAACCGATTTCGAATTTTTTTGTTCCAGATTGAGTGTACTGTCAAATTATGGAAACTTTGTAAGCGCCAAATTAGACAGCAATTGTTTGACGTTTCTTTTATTCAACAAGGAAATTGAAACTTCGGAAACCATGTGTACCGTTTAAATGTAGCTTGAACGTTAATTTGTTCGAGAATTATTTATTGAATAAAGAAAATATTACATTTGATCCATTCTATACAAAAAGAAAAGCCCTTCAAAAACATTATTTGTGAAGTTGATTTGTTGAATTTTCCTATAATGTAAAAAATTGATCTGAATATTTTATGAGTCGTTAGAAACTGGACTTCTACCTTTTCTGCGATCACAATTTTTTCAGATGAGATATTTAAGTCTTGGTAATCCTCAAGAAAGCTTTTTTGCGCATTAATTTGCTGATGGAAAAGACATTGTTTTTATTTGTTTTCCAGCAATATTATCGATCAATAAATATAATGACAAGAGAATTTCCTTGTTGCATCAAAGAATAAAAACAAAATATGGAAGCGAGGAACGAGTAATCAATCTGCCTGCTCTGTGGCTACGGATTTACTCAACTCTATTGCGCTATTACGGGGCCTTCCCGTCGACTCATTAGGAACCCTCACCACGACCAATATTTGAGAAACAACATAAGCCAGCAAAAATTATTTTGGGGTTCCATTTTATATTTGCTTCATAAGAATAATATGGAGCAAAATTTCAATTTGATCAGCAATGTAAAATTATAAATACGAATGAAGTGGAAACAACAGAGATCTAATTCGCAGTTATTCTTTATCTCGTTACCTAGTCTTAAAATTCGGCTTCTTAACTCGCGCGCACCGGTAGTCAGTTCATGAGACTCCCGTATTGCCGCCGTGTCAGCCAGAATCATTACTGGTGTTACTCTCACTTGTTCATACCTCAAATCTTGCTTGAATTTCATTTGTATGATAAGCATGTTTATAAAATTAAAATTATTTCTTCTGAAAATGTGTGATTACATTTGCTTTTGTGAATGTATTTGATGTCTGCCCCCCGAACAGCAACACTCGCTTCGCTCGTGCTGCGAATGTCGAGGCAGGTATCAGTAGATACTATAATGTACATATAGTGTCTATAAAAATATGATTCTTCGCCGTACTTTCGACCGGGTATGAAGAAAAACAGTATACACCACGCGGTCAGAAGTTTGAAAGCCCTGAACTGCGAGATATGATGTCCTTGGCTTCGCCCCGGGCACCATATCACGCAGTGCAGGAATTTCTACTTTCTGCCCTTGTACTGTAAGGATTTATTTTAAGGGTTCTTTGTTGTTGCTTGGACTTTTCTTAGTGGATTTTTCTGCATATGACTAACAGTGGGGTAGGCATCAAAATAGTAGTAAACCCATAAGAGCAATCTTAATGGCATTAATGATCGCGTTATAGACAATTGAAATACGAATAAAATAAGCCATTGATCGACCTGATAAAGTAATTAGAGGCCGAGAAAATTATGAAAAACCAGGAAATTTAAGGCTTTTTTAACAATTTATTATCTTTGTTAATTTTTAATATCTATGACTGAGTTTTGGTGAAGAAGTAGCAACCTTTATCCGATTTCGATTTTTTGAACGGATTTTGAAAATTTAACTGAAGCACAACAAACTGTTTATCTTGTTCTTCCAGTAAAATGTTGCTGAAAGCGTTTAAAAAATGCCCAAACATGACGCGCTAAGCCTCTCCTACCTTCCTTCTCCCCCACTCCTCGGCTACTTTCAAGCGCTCAGCAGTTTGGAGTCATGTTTGGACACTTTTTCAACGCATTTGGCAACATTTTACTGGAAAATAAAGATAAGCATTTTGTTGTGTTTTAGTTATAATTTCAAAATCCGTTTAAAAAATCGAAATCGGACCATTTGTGCACCATACAGACATTTTGCAATTAGAAGCATTAAATAATTAAAATGGAAATTAAGCAAAAAATTATTATCCAACAATGTCCATCCTTTTTCACACTTATAGTGCATAAATATAGCTACTTTCTCACCAAAACTCAGTCATAGAAATTAAAAATTAACGAAGATATTGATTTGTAAAACAAGCCTTAAATTTCCTGGTTTTTCCTGATTTTCTCTGCCTCTAATTATCTTATGAGGTCGATCAACGGCTCATCCTATTCGTAATTTATTTGTCTATAACTTAAAAATTGATGCCATTAAGATTGCTCGATCACTTTATGTTTTAAATAAGAAAACCTTAAAAGTGCAATTTTTCGGCTTCAAACGTTAATAAAAACATCGGAAATTTTATTTGCCAATCAAGAACATGACTCGAGAAAGGTTAGAGTACCTTTCTTCTAATGCACAGTCGGTTTTCTGCAAAAGTTTTTGGCACACATAATTTATTAAATAATCCCTGTTGCTTGGACTATATCTCATATCCTTTCCTTGTTGATGGAATTTTTTCATAGTTTCTGCCTTAGGAGTTAAAGCACGGCCTCTCACCGTGATTCTTTTTAAGCTTGTCGCAACAAGAGTCATAAAGTATAGTTATCGTAAGACATCTAGTCATGAACAATTAATGTAACTCAACTGAGTCATGAAACATGTAGTTTCTAGTAGTATAACTTATTTTAAGTATGCTCTGAAGAGTATGCTCTGAAGAGCTACAATCAAATAGTTCAATCAGCTCCCCGACTCTCTCGTACAAAGCTAGAACAATTCTCCATGCAGTCCCGATCCAGAAGATATCGAAGTTGTTTCCACATCCCAAAGTTTCATCCTAGCGTCAATAAATCAAAGTTTTCTCGCTCTCTAGGAATCTTGGTTGAGCCTCTGGTATTGTTTTGCCTCTAAATTACGTATCCTAGCAATCTAGTCCGGCTGTATGGATTCTGGCGGAATCAACCGGGAATCCTGATTGTGAGCGGACGATGTTGATGCTACGAACTTGGATGATGTTGAGAGAGTGAGGAAAGGGGTGTCCCGAATAGACACATTGTAGAGGGTATCAAGGGTAGATAGCTGGAGCGTGAACGCTGCGCTGTAGTGGCAGATATTGCTGGTACTAGCGCGTGGCTCGAGATCAGGAGTGTGTGTTTTACGCGAGAAGAGAAACAGAAGGAAGGACGACGGCGATGGCTCAACGGCCGGACACACAGTGATCTCGATTTAGTTTTGGTACACGAATCGCCAAGCGTACCTAGCGAAGCGGGCACTCCTAAGTAATCGAAATCCTGAGAGGAAAAGGGGACACGATAAATTACTGCGACCAAGCCGACATCGATCCTAAATACGTACGCTTTTAGCTTTCACTCCGTTCTTTGCTCCGCGACTAGCCTCGACTCTTCCTCCTTTTCCTGGGCTCGATCTCTCTCCATCGTCGTTTGTCTGACTCTTACCGTTTTCTCCACTGAACGCCGCCGTGTCTCCACTGTCTCTGCGGGGCTCTACTCTACTCTCCGCTAAATGTATATTCGACGATTCCACGGCAGACGATGTATGACGATAGATAACGCGTCGAGGAGATTCCCTTCGATCCTTCTTGAACTCGATAATGCCGAAGAAGAAAGGCTGCCAGGTATATCCACACTTGGGAGCAATTTATCGAATCTCGGTAGCAAACCAAGTGCTGAAATTCGATTGACTTTATGCCATATTTCAGGGAGGGGGCTGTGAACGGGTATAGTACAAAATCTTCAACATCCCTTGGAGAGGTTTACGGTTCTTAATTCTAACCATATTTGTAATTCTAAATGACACAATTTCTTGAGATGTATATTTTATCATGTCTTTTACTGATTTGGCCGTTTAATAATGCCTTCGTTCCGGACAGCTTTTGCCATATAAAATACAAATGATTGATCAGCATAAATCATTAATGAGACGAATGAGAGTTGAGAAGTTTTGTCCAGCCTGCAAGTAGGATTTTAAAAAATGCGCGGTAAAACCAAAGCATGCTCTTGCGGAAAAGCGGTACGGAGGGACTCAAGATAGTTACGCTTAAAACGGCCTTAGGAAGGGAGACCACGAAAAAGAAGAATTTGACGACGCGTGCGTTCTTTCGAGTGGGAGCGGCGGAGCGAGTAGGACTAAGGAAAAAGCGGGGAAGCATAACGGGGTCAGTACCATAAAAACTGTGTCGAATTCCGTCGCGTAGGTTTTCAATTTAAACAAAACTCATTGCGATATCTGCGTCGACAGCAAGGGCCTGTCCGAGCTGTCCTGAAGAGTCCGAAAGACAGGCCCAAGGACGAAACGCAAGACTCTAAATAATTTAACTTATGAATAATTTCTTGCTCCACGACTTGTCGCGAACAACCTTCAAGTAGTCGCGTCTATTTTATCTCATGGACACATGACTTGATACATCTTTTCCAACGAGTGAATATTCCTAACTATGAAAACAGTTATATCAGCCTTTAATTAGGCGATTAGGAAATTAATTGAGCACGATTCGATATTCTTAAAGATTCCAGAAGATTCTAAAGATTCCAGGTCTTTTAATCTTCAAGGTCTTTTCTAGGAACTGAAATACTTTCTGAATCGACTGGAAGTTCAAATCTTGGAACAAAAAATCGTTATTTGTCCTCATCTGTGAGACACGCTTTTATACGATCTATTCCAAGTTTTTGAGGTTAAAAATATTTTGAATATTTTAAATAAACGAATATCGTAAGACAATTTATAAAGAAGTTTGTAGCAATAAAATATAATTTTATTCTCATAAATGATTGAGAAACATGCTGTCAACCATTAGGTTAATAATATTCATTTTAATCTGTAAGAAAGCGTCTAAAAACAAAAGTTTATTATTAGAGAAGATGTTTCTCATTATCTGATAACATTCTGAACACTAATTATAATTTCTCTTCTTTTTGTTGCAGGTCAGTACTGAAATTTTCAACAGTATCTTGTCAGTCTCTATTGCACAGTTGTGTGAGTATGAATTATGAAGAAGCATTATACTAATTGAAATAAGGATAATATAATATGTATGATACATAAGATTTGTACTCATATGCACACTTTTCGAGTTTTCAAATATCTCCCCCCCCCCCTCCCCCACCAGATTAAGAAGTACGTGAATACTTGAATACATGTCTTTAAGCATTCCGTAAGATAACGCGCCTCATGAATACATACATTCAAGTATTCCCGAAAGGCTGATTACATGCATTCAAGTAATCCGTAAAATGATGCTCTACATGGATACATGCATTCAAGTGTTCCCGAAAGGCTGATCGCATGTATTCAATAATTCCGCCAAATAACGCGCTACGTGAAGACATGTATCAATGTATTCCCGAAAGGCGGATCACATGCATTCACCTATAGGTAAACACTTGAATGTATGTATTCATTTAGCACGTTAATTTACAGATTACTTGAATGCATGTAATCAGCCTTTCGGGAATACTGGAATACATGTATTCGCATATTCTGATATATATTCAATAACAATTCCAACAAAAATTATATACATTTGGAGATAATGGATTATTTCACGTTATAGTATATTACGCAACATGTGCGTAAAAGCGGTTTTGACGCAATCACTACAAGTGGGTTAATCGCACGCACAAGTTGCATACGATATTTTTTGACACAGTGTGCTTGTAAAATGCGTTTTTACAGTCATGTGAAAGCGTAGAACGGCTTATGTTGATACAGTGTAAGTAAAATGCAAAAAATATATTTATCGTCATATTATTGTTTTTCGTTTGAAAATAATTATATAACGATTAATCATTTTTTTATTTTACGCACACTGTTTCGTTATAATCGTAATAAGCCGTTTTACGCGCTCATATGGCTGTAAAAACGCATTTAAGAAGCACACTGTGTCTGAAAATATATTGAATTAAATTGCATTCATAAATTTTCGTCTCACAAAATATAAAATAAATGAATTTAGAGAGCAAGGACTAAAAGTCGAAAACACAACTTTCCGATTTTAAAGCCGAAGTGCTCCTACGTGCTAAACTGCATGTAGCGTGTGGCGAATATTTCAAACTGGATTTTCTCGAAAACTGCAAAAAATTGTTTACTTCTGCTTTGGCCAATTGAAAATCATTAGCCACCTTCATCGGTTTGGAAGATTTTATTAATCGTACAGGTTGCTTCTATGAATACTCGAGAATATATAATAACGTCAGAATCTCTAGAGTGATATTATTTACACACACATAT
>WSXT02132879.1:0-10659 GCA_011762715.2 Neuroterus valhalla
TTATACCGTTTTTTGTCTCTCCTGTAAAACTCGGATTTTGGCACTTACGCCCGTATGCGGTGCACCCCTTCATTTCTTCTCCGAGATGAAAATTTGTCAGAATTGTAAACTTCTCTTTTCCTAATATTAAGAGAAGGAGTTCCTGGTCAGAATTCTAATTTTTATGACCAAACATTATCTGATTTTCGAACTCGAAAGTATAACTCTTTTCCGAAATCTCCTGTTCCAAATCTGAAATACGCCAGTTCTTTTCAAATGATTAGGAATCGTTTGAAGTCTTTGAAAATCCTTTGAAATCATCAGAATCTTTCAAGCTCTCTTCAATTGACGGGGGAAAATTAACACTTGAACAGGGGGAAAAAAAAAACAGAAAATGACCTCGAGATCAAAATTATCTGTCAGATAGACACTCTGATATTCTATGTTTTTAAGAACAGGATTGTTAAAATGATTCATACTGTATAGTTATATTACATCTAGAAAATGAAATCTAATAAATTTCTTGCAAAATTATTTTAGGCTCTCGACAGAAAGTTGAACGACCTTCACGTAAATCCGCTAGAGGAATTAGAAGACGTAGAACCTTCAAGGTACAATTAAACTTTTCGTCTTCTGAAACTTCGCATTAAATTACAAGCTTAGAAACAGGAATTAAAAATAGCTGTCACTATTTCCTCATGTTAAATATTTGAATAATAATAAAACTATTGTTTGTTTTTTTCATTTTATTTTTAGATTCTTATCTAGATCTTTTCTTATTATTCAGACTCTCAAACAATCACAACTCAGGTACGAGGATGATCATTTTAGGAGAGGACGCTTTGCGTTCCCAGTATGTTGCTCCCAAACCGACTGTTAAAATCCTCAAAAGGCCTTCAAGAAACTCGCAAGGGGGCGGAGATTGTCCGCTTTTGAATGGAGAAAAACCAAAGCAACCAATAAAGTCTCTAAAGCAGGTAATAGTTCACGAATATATCGACTCCCTTATTTATTTCTATAATTTCCTCTTTTTTTAGAGAGAGCAAGAGTACGCAGAGGCAAGAAAGAGAATTCTAGGAGAAGAAAAAAGCCCAGAAGAGAGACTCGTACAAGAAGTCAACAAAATTCAACCGAAGCCAACAGCAGGTACTTCAAAATATTGCCTAAAATGTTTTTGAACATTCAAAAAATTCTAATCGCAAATGAAAATGAATAGGCGTTAAATTCCATTTCTTTGATTGCATTTACAAGGGATAAAATCCGAACAGTTGGCCAAGGAAGACTGTCTAACTAGCTTGACGGACGGAGGGACAGACATACAGAAAGATTATGAAAATTTTAAAAGGGGATTAAATTTATTATCAGACTTTTTATATCGTATTATGGATTTCATTTTCGTTTCATTCAAAAAAAATTGTTTAGCTAGCTTTAGAAAATCTTTTTCTAATCTTTTTTTAGAAAAAAAAACAGGAATAAAAAATGCTCATGTTTGAATTGTTTCAAATTCATTTTTCTGAATATGAAAACTACAAAAAAATTTATTTGAAAAATAAAAATATTGCTATTTGAAGAACCAACTTCTTCTGGTTTTTGTTTTTCTGAACTTCAAAATATGTTTCTGATTCTTTTATCAGTTAACAGCTCCTACGTAATCGAAACATTTTTTTTATTTTATAGCTCAAAAAAAGATTGCAGTGTAATGAAAAACAAAAACAACTGGAAAGGTTGTTCACCAAAGTAACATTATTATTATCTGAGTCCAAGGGATTTTTGTTGAAGTCTGCTATTAAACATTCGATTGAGGACTTTTTTTTACCAATTTCAATGACTGCAAAATTTTTTTGTTTTTCTAGGGAATCAATATTTCCAGGTTGAAAATTCAGTTACTTCGATAAAAATTAATTTTCTTTGTTGATACTTCGTTTTTTTTGAGATTAATTTCCTATACTGAAAATTATGTTTCGTAGTGAATTCGTCTTTTTGCCCTGAAAATTGAACTATTCCCGCAAAAAGTCACCCTCTCCTGTTCAAAATTAAACTAAAAAAAAAATCGATTTGGGTTCATAATTCAACTATTTAGGTGGAAAATTCACTAACTTGGTTTAAATTCGTCTTTGATTCGAAAAATGATGTCTATTGGTTAAAAATGCAACTGTCTGATTAGCAAATTTTTTTCTGGGTAAAAAATTTGAATATGTGACAGAATATTGATTCCCTTTTTTAATATTTACAAGTTTTCTTTTTTAATTCAACAGTCTTGATGGAAAAACATCATTGTAAAACATCCTACTTTGTAAAAAGGGAGAAATTGGTTTAAAATTGTCTAAAAATCCTCGTCTCTTAGGGTTAAAAATCAATTTTTTCTTTGTTGGAATCACAGCCGTCATTGGTTGTAAGTTTAATCTTTTTTGTTTGGAAATTTGAGAATTCGATTGAAAATGCATTTCAAAAGTGGAAATACAACTGTTCAGTTGAAAATTCATTTTCTTGGTTCAAAATTCATCTTACTCGGTTAAAAATCACTCTTCTTGAAAATTTTTTTCATTAGGGAATTTATATTTTCGAGTTGAAAAGTCGACCGTTTCCTAAAACATTCCATTTTTTTTAGTTTGGAAAATATACTAATTTTGTTGAAGATTTATCTTTTTCGGTTAATAATGGTGGTTTTTTTCGTTGAAAATCTAATTTTTTGCGGTTCAAGTTTAATCTTTCTTGTCTGGAAATTCAACAATATGGGTAAAAATTCATCTTCGCTAAAGTAAATATTTATCCAAATTTGTTTTTTGTTTATTGAAGTTCAACTAATTGGATCAATAAGCTACTGTTTGTTTGAGAATAATTATCTTTTAAAATTCAATCATTTGGTTAAAAATCCATCTTTCTTGGTTGAAATTATCATTCTTGTTATAAATTTACCTTTATCGGTTGAAAATAACTTTTCTTGAAAATTATTTCCTCTTTTTTCATTAAGAAATTCATATTTTCGAGTTAAAAAGTCAACCATTTTCTAAAACATTCAACTTTTTTTAGTTTTGAAAATTTCTTTTTCGGTTAAAAGTGATGTTTTTCTGTTGAAAATCCAACTGTTTGTGGTTCAAGTTTAATGTTTTTGTCTGAAAATTTTCAACAATTTGGTTAAAAATTCATTTTCCCTGAAGTAAATCTTCATCTGAATTCGTTTTTTTTTGTTCTGGAAAGTTCAACGACTGTTTGTTAGAAAATAATTTTTTTTTTAAATTCAATTATTTGGTTTAAAATCCATCTTCCTTCGTTGAAAATTATCATTCTTGTTCTAAATTCATATTTTTCGGTTGAAAATAACTTTTCTTGAAAATTGTTAATTTTTTTATTTGGGAATTTGTCTTTTCGAGTTAAAAAGTCAACCGTTCTCTAAAACATTCAACTTTTTTTATCTTGAAAAATATACTATTTTTGTTGAAGATTGATCTTTTTCGGTTAAAAATGGTGTTTTTTGTTGTTGAAAATCCAACTGTTTGTGGTTCCAATCTAATCTTTCTTGTCTAAAAATTCAACAATTTGGTTGAAAATTCATCTTCCCTAAAGTAAATATTCATCTAAATTTGTTTTTTGTTTATTGGAAAGTTCAACTAATTGTATGAGAATTATTGCTGTACATTTTTTGTTGTATAATGGTATCTGTAAGATTTAACTTTAAGAAAACTTCTATCTATTGAAGAATCATTATATATGAGAAAAGTATAATTAAATGATTTGAAAATAGAATTTTCGTAACAATTTACAATTGTAATAACAATTCATGATGCATAAGAATGTTGTTAATATAGAATAGCTTTCGGATGATAATTATACTTGTAAATACTCATTTCAAGAAGCCTTTTCTTCTATTAAAAAATATTTTGTTCCAAGATAACAAAAAATGTTTTGTTCCAAGATTATTCGTTCTTTTGAGCTTTATCGTCGATACGCGAACATAAGATACTATTTTTTTATCTGTGACTCTTTTTCGAAAGATCCAGGTATCAAACTACAAATTTTGAACCCCCTCCGAATTTGAAAATGAAATAAAATATTTTTTCGTTCCGCCCTAGTGTTGATTGAACACAGAAATGTTGGTAGATATTTTAAATGTTATTGTATTGTGTTTTGAAAATAATAAGAATTAAAGAAGACGAAGGATAAAAAAAGATAAGAAAGATGTTTTGGAGGTTTCTTCCTCGTTCATCTTTCCTCTTTTATTTTTTTTTCTAAATATTGGTCCTAACCTAAATATAATCTCTTCCTCTTCAGTTTCAGATGTTCGTAACGTCTCAAGCAACGTAATTCGGATGCCGTTTGGACCGGACGGAACTCGGGGCTTCAATTTAAGAAGATAGCGCATCAGATAGGGATTTTCCCTTTTTACCCAACTTGATCCTCTCAAATTCTCTTCTGACGGAGAGGAGAGGCGGCTATGAGGCCAACAGCAGCGATTAGCTTCGTGCTCCAAGAAAACGATCAGCGATTTCGCTGAGAATTCGGAGTCTCCCTGAGAATTCTAAGGAGCGCGAGCTCAGCTGCAACCGGCATGCCTGTCTCGAATTTCAAATGTACAAAAAAAAATGGAATTACGCTTCCCGATGTCGAAGTCGATGTTGTTTTGATATCGACCTCGAGTTTAAGACCTACGTCAATCCGCTATTATACTGAATGTGAATACTGAATACTCAAAGCATGTATTTTTCGGTCGAATCGAATGAGGACCTTGTAGGAAAGACTGCGATGGAAATTTATTTATGCAGACTGATCGTGATGGAAGATCTGTTTTGTTGAAAGTTTTATTCGCACTGTAATATACTGCACCGACTGATGACTTGTTAATTTTTTTTGTTTTTAATTTATCACTGTGGCAATATGAGGAAGGATGTCAATTGAATGATTTTTATTTTTTTTGTTCTACCTTCGGTAATCCTAGTTAGAATATTTATGAATAATCTTACAAGTAAATTTGGAAGAGGTTTTCAAGTATATGAAATGAAATTTTCTATTATTCTCTTCTCTTAGGAAAGTTTGTATTTTTCTAGAATGGAAGACTATTATAGAATCTCGAATAATTGAAGACTAAGTGGAAGGTTTCATTTTCGGAATGCAAATTTGAAATAAAATCAAATTCGAATATAAAGGCATATATTCACTTTTCTTCTGGAAAGTACTAGAACAGGGGTGTCCAACGCAAGGCTGGCGTGCTTCTCAAAGCGCTTCTTCGAGAATTCTCTTCTCGTTTCCCCTTTCCACAACGCGCTCACCGCATGAACGCATTCAAGATGGTAAGAGGGGGGATTGACGAGTGACAGTTATTTACACCGTTGCTCACACGTTGGACACCTCTGTACTAGAAATGGCGATTTTAATCTCTTTTTAATTTTCTAACTAGCGCCATCAATCGTGCGCATTTAGTTTCTTGGGTAATGGGATAAAACCATTTTCAATGCTTAACGTGTAAATATTACATTTCCAACTGAAAATGAAGAATTCTCTGGAGAGAATTCAATTTTCAAACTGACGAGTTGAATTTTTTATTCAAATGGACGAATTTTCAACTGAGAAATGTGACGAACAAAATAGATTCATTTCAAACAAAATGATAAAATTTTGAACAAAATAGATGAATTCCAACTAAACAGCTGAATTTTCAACCAAGAAGATTGATTTCCTTTCGAAAGGACCAGCTTAAAAAAACACATTCGAATTTTCGACCACTAGAGATGACGTAAAAAAATAATTTGATTTTCAAAAAAATAATTGAACCTTCAATTAAATGGAAGAAGTTCATCCTACAAAGATGAGTTTTCATTTGAGAAGATTGATTTACTACCAAAATACGAATTGTCGCAAAATTACATGAATTTTTTACCAAATGGTTTGATTTTTATCTTGATACTTTCATTTTACAACCATAAATAGATTGGTTGAAGTATCTATTGAACGAAACATTGTTTTAAAAAACAATCCTTTTAACCAGTTCAATTTAATAAAAACAGATGAATCTTCAACATAGTTATATCCTCAACCTAAAAAATGATTTTTCAACGAAGTAGATAGAGTTTCTACCCAAAAGTACAATTTTTTTTTCATTTAAGTACATGAATTTTCAGCCAAAGAAGTTAGTGAACTTTTAACAAAGGAAACTCGCAACCAAGTAGTTGAATTTTTAGCCAAAGAAGACCAATTTGGAACCAAATGCATAGTTTAATTTTTATCTAAAATAATTATTTTTTAGCAAAAAAGGTTGGTGTTTGCTAAATAGTTTAATTGTCAGTCAAAATGTATAATCAATTAAATCGTGGAATTTTCAACTGAAATTATAAATCTTGAATGAAAAAAAATCAGTTTTCTAGAAAGTAATCCAACTTCACAACATTTAATTTATACATACACCAAAAAATATGAACTCTAAACGAAACATAAAATAGTTGATATTTTAAGCAAACAAAATTTTGATTTTAGGTAACCAACAGAAGAATTCAACAATAAAAAATAAAGAATTTTCAATGTCAATCATGAATCTTTTAAAAAAAAACAGTCCAATTAGAATGATTTTCGACCAAAAAGGGCAAATTATCAACAAAATACTGGAATTTACTATTTGTTCAATAAATATTGTCAAAGAGAATTTGAAACAAAAATAAGTGGTTCTAAATGAAATAATTTTTTGTCCAAAATCCCAATTGCAAATGGAACACGCCAATATAACCTAAAACTGTTGATAATGATAAATATTCTTTATTGATAATAGCAATGATTTTCGACTACAAATATGACATAACAGAAAATATGTTCGGAATCGTAAATCTTCAAAATCTAATGATTTCTGTTGAAAACTTACGAACCTGTTTAAATTTTAACATAACCTTAATTTGTTTAAAAATTCAATTATTATTTTCAAAATCCATATCAATATATCCGGTCGCTAGCTTAACTTATTGATATACAACAAATCAAATCCTTTTCGAAATCTAATAATTATTATAATACGCGCCAACGCAAAATATTCTTTGATAACTGTAAATCCTCTTTCCGATCGACTTTTCAAATTAAGATTACCAATATATCCAACGAAAAACTTTTAAAAAATTCGAAGTCTTTAATAGATTCCGAATGTTTCCAAATCATGAATTTTTTACCAAATGGTTTAATTTTTATCTTGAGACTATCATTCTACAACCATAGATTGATTGGTTGAAGTATCTATTGAACGAAACATTGTTTGAAAAAACAATCCTTTAAACCAGTCCAATTTAATCAAAACAGACGAATCTTTAACATAGTTAAACCCTCAACCAAAAAAATGATCTTTCAACGAAGTAGATCGAGTTTCTACTAAGAAGTACATAATTTTTTTTATTTAAATACATGAATTTTCAACCAAAGAAGTGAATTATAAAGTGAATGAACTTTCAGCAAAGGAAACTCTCAACCAAGTAGTTAAATTTTTAACCAAAGAAGATCAATTTTGAACCAAATGCATAGTTTAATTTTTATTCAAAATAATTAGTTTTTAATAAAAAAAGGTTGGTGTTTACTAAATAGTATAATTTTCAGGCAAATAGTATAATCAACAACCAAATCGTGGAATTTTAAACTGAAATTATAAATCTTGAATGAAAAAAATTCATTTTCTAGAAAGTAATCCAACTATACAACAATTAATTTATTCCTTCACCAAAAAATATGAACTCTAAACGAAACATAAAACAGTTGATATTTTAAGCAAAAAAAATTTTAATTTAAGGTAACCAACAGTGGAATTCAACAAAAACAAAAAAGAATTTTCAATGTAAATCATGTATCTTCAAATAAAAATTTTAAAAACAGTCCAATTAAGATGATTTTCGATCAAAAAGGGCAAATTATAAAAAATACTTGAATATATTATTTCTTCAATAAATATTGTCATAGAGAATTTAAAACAAAAATAATCGGTTTCAAATAAAATAATTTTTTGTCCCAAACCCCAATTTTCAAGTGGAACACGCCAATATAACCTAAAACTGTTGAATAATTATAAATATTCTTTAAAATACGATAATTCTTTATTGATAATAGTAATAATTTCCGACAACAAATACAAATAATACATAACAGAAAATATGTTCGGAATTGTAAATCTTCAAAATCTAATTTATGTTGGAAACTTACGATTATCTTTTGAAATGTTAACATAACCTTAATTTGTTCAAGAATATAATTATTTTTTTCAAAATCCATATCTATATTTCCGGTGAAAATCGCTAGCTTAACTTACAAATATACAACAAATCCAATCCTTCTCGAAATCTAATAATTACTATAAAACGCCAACACAAAGTTTCCTTTAATAACTGTAAATCTTCTTTCAAATCGAATTTTAAATTAAGAATACCAATATATCCAATCGAAAACATGAAAACAATTCAAAGTCCTTAATAGATTCTGAATGTTTCCAAATCATGATGATTTTTGTTTGACAATTGTTGAAAAATGATTGATCTTTGAAATTTAATATTTTTTTAAAAAAAAATTTAAATTTTCAACGATAAGCCTACAATCCCAAATTATTTAAGCTTGTTACTTTTATTTTTTAGACAGAAATTATTGGTTTCCAATTTCATGATTCTCGTTTGGAACGAACGACTATTGGATGGTTGTGAACCTCTCAAATCCAATGATTTTTCTTTGGAAATGTAAATTGTCGATGAGAAACTCTTCAATCAGTTTAATCAATTTAGAACTGAAATCTTTTATTGTTTAAATATCACTGAACACAATGTTCGTTGAGGATTAATTTTTTTTTTTCGTTAAAAATAAATTTTCCCGTTGAAAATTGACATTCGATTTTTGGTTGAACATTTGTCATTTTTAGTTGAGCAATCGTCTTGTTTTGGTAAGAAATTCAAATGAAAATTCAACTGCTTTCTTGAAAAATAATTTTCTTCGTGGATTAAAATGAAGTTTTTAAACCAAAAATTCAACTATGTATTTTGTTTTTCTCAAAAATAGTATGTCTCTTTGGCTTGAAAATGAAAGTTATGGGTTACAAATTAATCAACGTTAAATAAGGTCTTAACTATTTTGTTTAAAATTCAACTAACAGTGTTAACAATTTTTTCTGTGGATTCATCTTTCCGGTTAAAAACACATTATTATAGATAAAAATGCAAGAATTTTATTGGAAAATCATACTTTTGTTTGAAGATCAAATTGCTTTGTTGAAAGTCGAATTGCTTAGTTGAAAATCATTTTTACAAATGTAGATTCATAATTTTGTAGTAAAATTCATCTCTTCGGTAGGAAACCCAAGTATTGTTTGTTGTTTGAGAATTCATCATTTGGTCAAACATTTAATTACTGATTCGAAACTTTGATTATATAATTATTCCGAATTTTATCATTTTCGTCAAAATTCAAGTGTTAATAGAAAATCATTTGATTCGTTCGGAAATTCAACTGTTTGAATGAACATTCGTTTTTTGTTGAATCTGGCGGTGTTTGTCTCAAAACTGAAATATTTTGTGGCTCCAGCATTAGTTTTTCCGTAGAAACTGAATCCTTTTCCCATTAAAAATCCCTGTATTTTGTTCAAAATTAGTTTTTTTTTTGTCACAGCATTTTATTGTTAAAAATTCAACTATTTTGCTCAGGATTCTTTTTTTTCAACAATAATTTTTTAACTAAAATTCTAATAACTGCATTTTTGGTGGAAAATTCATGGAAAACTTTTTACCGCTTCTTGACTCCCCCTTTCCCTTTTTTTTAGAGGTGGAATACCTTTTTTTGTATGCAAAATTGAAGGCAGGGTGAGACCATTCGGTAGCACCCCTAAAAGTCATCCCTTTCATAAGCTCCTCTGAAATGTTGAAAATGTCGGGTTTTGATTTTCGATATTTGCAGATTAAAAATCTTAAAAAATTTAATTTATTCATGACCCCAATGATAGGCTGCATGAAGCATTTCAGCATAGTTTTATCCATCGAGAATGCTTTTCAAAATATAAAAAATTCAATTTTTTGTCCAAACAATGAGATACAATACATGTTCACCCTAAAAAATATTAGCCAATATGCTGAAGATTGTTTTTTCTAATCGGTAATTAGCTGTTAAAAATAGAAAAATTATATTTATCGATCCAACTATGCAAGATACGTAACCAGGGTGACGATTCGGCGGACGAATTCAAATTCCCGGTTATTTACGGTCAAGTTTTCGAATTTTCCCGGTCAACTAGAAGTAACATATTCATATCTGTCGCAAAACAGTAACATTTATTTTTATTCAAATCTAAACATCCTCCAACACAACAGATCCAAAATTGCGAAATAAATCAATTCTAAAAAGAATACTGTAATTTTCAACAAAAAAAATATCATTTTTTTACAAAAATTGGAGCATTCAAGTTTCCAACCATGAATATGGTGAATATTCAAACAAGAAGATTAATTTCCAAATAGGGAGAATCATTTTCTACGAGAAAACATGATGTTTCAACATAAGATCCGCATTTGAAAGTCAAAAAATGATTATTACCAACCAAAAACGGAACAGTAACATTTTTAGTTTAAAAAAAGTATTTTATAAAAAGAAAGAATCTTTAACTGAAGGAGTTGAGTTTTCAAACAGATAAATTAACTTTTACTTAGGAGATGAATCGTTAACGAAAATTTTAGTATTCAAATTTAAAATTTA
>WSXT02132890.1:0-10658 GCA_011762715.2 Neuroterus valhalla
GGGGACTGTTTCCTCAACTTATGTGAACGTTTCCAGTCAACTTATCTGGAAGTCAACTTAAGTGAAGGTCAACTTAAGTGGAAGTTTACTGTAATTCATACACATGCATACACTAGCCTGACACATCAGGACAGTGCGCAGAGTTTAGGCACCTCAGGAGGATCGCTCCGTTGACCCTGGCCTGGCTAGGAAGACTCCTAGATGTTGCAGTAGTTAATGCTCACTTTGCGTTGCGAAGAGGCTCGCATCTTCTGCTCTGCAACATAGTTTGTCCCAAGCCCGAGTAAGGAGGCTGCCGGGTGGCATGAGGGTTGACGCTTACTTTGCCGTGCAAAGAGGCACGCATCTAACAATGCGCCAGGCAGCAGTCTGGCACTGGTAAAGTACGTATTTAGAACGCTAGAAACAACGGTTGCACCGATACTTGACTCGGAGAAGGTGCCCGGGTTTGAGTTACTCCCTTGAGATAAACATGGGTGCGGCACAATGTGCTTACTAGCCTATGTGACAGGGGAAGCGTAGTTCCTCGCGCGATTGGAAAATAAAAAAAAAACCAAAACCTCCTTACGAAAATCATAAAATCAGTAACATCCTTAACAGGTATAACATAAATATACATTCTTGAACATCAATCATTACCATCGTGGATAAGTTATTATTTGGATAACTATATCAATTTGAATGATTCTATATTATATATGTTTGCGTAAGATTCGGGGAATCCGTTTGGATAATTGAAATATAATCGTCTCGAATCAAGGAAAGAATTTCTATGATCAGGTACTGTAAATTTTAGTTTTTGAACGATATTTGCAGGTGATAGCACAAGTTCAAGGTAGGGTACAGGATACTAATGATGTTTGACCATATCTTACTGGCATTTTGAGAACACGTGAAGATTTCATGAATTTTTTGGCTCAAGTCAGAGATAATAATGCAAGGAATACGTTTAATAGTTATAGATTTTTGCTATCACTATCCTTAGGCATAGAAACAAGTGATGCTCAGGATGTGGAGAAACAGTTCTGACATTTGAAAAGGGTGGCAGATGTTTCTCAAATGGTTGAGATAAGTTTGAATCTCAAAAAAGGGTGGCAGAAATTCTTGAATTTTTAGAGTGGAAGAGCGTAAAGGTGGTTTTTGCAAGCATTAGCACAAGACTAAACAGTCAAAATCGACAGAAATGGTACTTAGGTGCTCAAAGGTGATATTTGGAGCTGCCACTGGCGTCGGTATTTTTGGGAGCCTGAGGAGAAGTTTTAGGAGCTCCAGACGGCAGAAGAACTTCTTGGGATCCCCGGGTGAACTTTTGAGAGCCGGAGATGCCGTCGATGACACCGGGACATTTTTCGGTATTTTTCCCTCTCATTCCATGGACTAGGAATTCTACCTGCATCAAACAGTCTATTCATTTCAAAACTTTATTTGCATTTTTATACGCAAGAGGACACGGAACGGATTATTATTCTTTTTTTCAAAGATTTTTTAATGTTTGATTATTCTGAAGATTCCAGGGGTCTATGAAATATGGAAAATTTACATCTGAGATAAACGATCTTTCTGATTCTACTCTACTTATTCTTACGAATAAATAGTACACGTCATTGAGAAGCCATAAAAGTGAATATAAGCAGCAGTCCTCCACCAAATCACTATTCATACGAAATTTTAATAGAATCAGTTTACAGTTTTCTGGTATTGAAATAATTTTGCAATAATAGAGATTTTCGCAATAACTGTGCATCTTAGCCTTCTGTATTTCCTTTGTATTAGAGGTATGTATATTACAAAATTTTTGATAATATTTGTGGTATTTATTACATATAAATATGTTTTTAAATATGCTTACTTGAAAGCATGTGATTTGAACGTATATTTATAGAGATGAGTAATCATCCCAAATTAGTCAAATTCCATCAATTTCAATAGTAAATTCTTACATGACAAGGGGCAAAATCCAATAGTTAAAAAAAGCAGCAGCCGTTCTAGAAATTCCCAAAGATTGGCTTCAACATTTGTAAAGGCAGCGGAGAAAGTTTTCAATAAATAAGCATGATAATGAGTTTTGATAGTTCAAAAAGAAAGCAGTGCATTCCAATGTTTAAGGACGAGTGTAAACAGTGAAAAGGGCCGGGATACTCTTTTTTGATTTTAGATCGCTAGAGACAACTGTTGATAGTTAGAAAGAATGGCAGGATTCCTCAAATGACTCGGGACAGGTTCTGATAGTTGAGGAGTGCGCGATTGGTTTCCAATATCGGGGTTTTTTCGAGCGCTAAGGGATTATTTTTTAAATAAGAAAACGGTTGTAGTGGTTCTCCGAATGCATCGGGGTTATTTTTTACTCTTCAGAATGTCAGAAGTAGACCCAGCAACCGCAAAGAGGTCTTTGAATGCCTAGGGCTACTTTCAAAATGTTGAAAATAGTGGTAGGCCTATTTTCTAGTCAAAAGAAGCTGGCAGCTCTTCTTGAAATAATAAAAAGAATTTTTGAGTGTTTATTTTGCCAAAAGTCGTATCCGATTGTTAAGATACGATTTTTTGGAGGCGATGATTCTCAAAATGACTAGGAATATTTTATAAGTATCAAAAATCGTATCTTTGGTTCTTCAAATGCCTACCAATATCTTCAAAGAGTTTTAAAGACGATGGTGTTCCTTCAAATGAATAATGACAGCTTTTCAAATTTGTTAAGGGCAGTTGTGTAACTTTAGAAGATCAGTCAAAAGTTTAAAAAGTGTTGAAGGCAGATGATTTTTTTGAATGCTAGTTAAAAAGCCTTGATAGAAATAACTAATTTCATCAACAAAAAGTAACTCTTGACTTATTATTGTGTCGACACTACTGACTGGTTGAAATTGAGGATTTATAAGTCACCAACCTACACACGCTTCATTGATTGTTTCTTTACAGAATTAGCCGATGGTAATGAGCTTAATATCGCTGAGATAACAACAAAAGATGGCTCTATTTTCGCTGGTATACTTTTGTATGATAAGGAAAAACGTGAACCCAAATGGATGCAACCTCAAAAAGAATCGGATCCTGATTTCACAGGCTACTTTGTCTTTGTTCATGATTCAGGTCACGATTATTTCGTTTCACGTAATCCCCTCAAACCGCATCATTTAGAGGATGGTCATAATCCTGCCAAACATCATCCAAAGTATATGACTCTACTTGCAGACACTATAACATATCGAATGAATTCAGGTTTCGAAGTTTACGATCCCACAGTGGGCCATACATATAATACCGGTTACTTGTACGTAACAATACCAGGGACTAAAACGGTATATTTCTGCAAGATTACACCAGATGAGAAAGCTAAGCAGACTGATTATAGTTCAGCTATCCAGCAGATCCTTGCTGGAGAAGATGAGAAACGTCGGATTGAAGCTATGAAGGAATCGCTAGGGAAAGCAAAGATAATCAAATTTTAAGACTTTAATTCATGTTCTACAAACGGCGAATACGTATGCTGCAAATCATATGTATTCAATAAAATAGATCAATGAACTAAAGCATAACGAAAATATAGTGTTTTTCTTCCCGAACATTCGTTCAAACTGTGGCGGTGGCTCTTGAAATGCATAAGGACTCGATTTAAGAGCCGTTCGGTTCCTAAATTCTTAAGTACAATATTTCGAAATTCTAAATGGCAAAATTGATTCTTCAAACTCATATGTACAACCTGCAGGATTCAAAAACAGCATAAGTTATTTTAGGCTCTTGACGGACGATTTTCAATATGAAGAATAGCACTGCGAAGGGAGTACTTCTCAGTGCTGGCAACGGCAGATCTAGTTCTTGAAATTTCCGGCCACAGTTTTTGATGAAGAGCGACGGCCCTCATTTTTCATAGAAAATTCAAGGAACAGCGACTAAAAATTAAAGGAGACAGCAACAGTTCTTTGGAGTATATGATAGATAGGTTTCAACTGTTGGAAGCGATAGCGATAATTCCTATAATACGAGAGGACAGGTTTTGATATTTGAAAACTCCAAAAGAAGTTGGTTGCTGCCCAGGGTCAATTATATGAGCCAGGAAGAGCAACGGGGTTTCTTGAAACCATCACAGATGAATTTGGAAAAATGGCAAGAGCAGGGTTGGTTTCATTGCCTACGGAGTATTCACCAAAATTAAGAGCAGTCGTAATCAAAAGCCTTAAAACAGATATGAGGTACCGGAAAAATCGGCCATCAATCCAAAAATGCATAGGGACCACTTTCGATATTGTAGAACAATGTTAATAGTTTTTGGGTGTATAAGAATAATTTTGTGTATCGGAAACAGCATCAAGGATTCTCGAAACGTTCATGGCCAAACCTCTAGCTGGTACTAAAAATATTGGTTTTCAAATACGCACGACAATTTTCGGCGATTGAAAACAACACGGCTCGTTTTTGAATCTCGAGGGACGATTTCCGAGAATGTGAAATGGACTGAGTGACTTTTCGAATTCCCATAGACAACTCACGCAAGTTAAAACAACAGTAGTTTTTGAAAGGCTGGGGACAGTTTGTAAGTTTGAGAAACGACGACAAGAATTATGCTTATGCCTAGAGATAACGTTCGATAGAAAAAACAGCGGTTGTAGTTTTTGAGTGCCCAAGTCAATTTTTGTGAGATAAGAAAAGTGCTTCGGCGGTTTTCAAATTCCCTTTCGAGAACAACGAGAGTATGGAACAACTGAAAATGACAAGGTTGGCTTGTGACGGCTCAGGCGAAATTTCAGAGAAGAGTCAAAGACGTCAGAATTATATGGTTCTATGTAAATGAAAATATTATAGGCTAGAATTGGGCGATTGGACGTCACATGCTATTCTCAAAAACAATTCTATAAACCTTGAATACTGATAAGTATGTTTTTGTTCAAACAAGCCGAACTTCATCAATTTTCTGCTTGGCATCTCAAACGTTAAAAGAGACAAATAATGTTTCCATCTTTCCTTTATCGGAATAATAAACTCTTATCTCGTAAATGTCATGGAACGCATATTAATCATTTCGCCGTAATATTATAATATGTAATGATTAGAAGAAATATTGTAAAATTTTACTCGAACCATTTTTCCTCACAAGACTATGAATTCATACGCTATAACAAAAAAAAATGGTTGGGAAGCGTCTATGGAGCGTCTGAAATGGGGAAGAAAGTTGTCACTTACAGTTTCAAAAATCTCACCAGTTACAATGTCAAGCCTTATCAATGACAAAATCCGCAAAAAAGTGTCAATCATAATGATCTTTTCATTTCAACCTTCGATTTCTAAACAATTTTTTGAACAATAAAAAGTTCATAAAATTTCTTGTTTAATGGTCCTAGGGGAAGTAGCCGTAAAAACTGAATCATGGTATCTCAAAAATGACTGAAAGTGTCTGAACGTTCCAACGTCTACTTCCGGCAATTCGAAAATTTCACGCTTTGTCTTGGAGACAATATTTGATAATTCAGAACGGCGACTGTGGTAATAAAGTGCCAAGGCACAACCCTCCAAAGTGAAAAAGGGCAATCGTTGGTTGCATAATTACCGTTGTACTCGTTTACCTTCAAGATCTCCTTATGAGTATCATAACATCTTTCCTGCTCTACTCATGACCCATGTATGCATTCTTCGACTCATAAAACTCTTGAAAGTCCTTAAAATAACGCTTAAAAAAAAACTCAGCTCATTTCAAAATTTCAGTTGTCTCTATGCAGACAGTTACTATACCTGTCATTTCCAACTCCCAAAAACTGTCCCCGAGAAGCTTTAGACCTTCCGATGCTCTTTACAATTCAACACTTTTGTCCGCTCTCGTTCCTAAAATCAACGCTGCTGTCTCCGGAATTCGGGAGATGTCACTAGGCGATCGGAGAACAGCCTCAAGTAATCGTCCCTATACAATTCGTAATCCAGCCTCACCACTCAAAACTCTAGAAACTCACGCCTATGCACTACAAAAGCACTGTTATCTCTTAAATATAAAAATTGTCCCCGAGGCACTCAAGAAGAAGCTGAGTTGTTCTCAAATCTCAGATTTGTTCTTCGGAACCTAGTAACTATACTTGCTATTTCCAACTACTGAACATTGTTCCCAGGCATTCTCAGAACCAAAGTCACACAAATATTTTATCGGCGTTTTCCTATTTTGGAACATTTTTCCTAGGAATTTTAGTAACTAAAACTGGTATTTCTCTCCCTTGAACATTCCTAGAGCCAAGGCCGCTTTTTTATCTTGACATCTGTCTCTGGAAAATCAAAGTGATATCTCTACCAATTGTCCCTAGGAAATTTGTGAATTGAATCAGCTGGTTCCAACTAACAAAAGTTAGATCGAGGCAAGCAAAAAGTACTTTTGTCTTTCCCGAGGTGAAGAAACTATCAATTAGGCATTTGGGGGAAACCCAACATATTCCAAAAACCCATAAATCGTCCATTTACACCAACTCTCCGGAATCATACCCAGGGACCTGAGGAATACCTCTATCATATCCAATTATCTGAATTTTTCGCAACGGATTCCAAGAACCACTGTTAACGCTTACTACTCTTGACAATCGTCTCGAGGTTAAGAACGAGTTTAGTCACCTAGAGAGAATGGACGAATAACGATCAACGGAGAAAGTGTATCTAGGTATAAGGGTGAATGGTAGCATACCCAGAAGTACTCTATAGAAAGGATGGATAGAATGTGTGAATGAGACCCTAAAGATTAGAAATATCAAGGGCGTAGAAAAATAAAAGCAGATATGAAAGGATGCATGAATGTGGAAGAAGCAAGGGATGTATGCCAGGATAAGAACTTTTGGTAGCAACTGTATACAAAAGAAGAGTGCAATCTGAAATGAACAGTTTCGAATATAGACTGACCTGTGTAAAGATATAACTTAGCGTAAAATTTAAATAGCTTTGTAAAACTTTTCATATCATATCTAGTACTTGAATCTTATATTCTTCATCCTTAATAACAACTTGCTTCACATCATCTTTAAATTTCCCCATAATATTATTCCGAACCATAAAACAAGACTGGTGCGGAATCTCTTTTATATCGATGAACGTGAATTTCGTGAATATCTGATGACATTTGACAGAAAAAAAATTCTACCAGACTCTAATATAAATAATACAATGAAAGTTTTGACTAACTACTCAAATTCTGCGTCTCATAAGTTTGCTCCACTTTACGTTTCTTAAAACTTTGATGAAGCACTATCTCTAATTTACATTCTGCAGATGATTTCAAACTCTACTTTTTGGGACTTCTCTCCACTGAGTAAGTTACTTGTACTTGTCCAGGAGTACATCGATTGTGTTATCAATTGGGCTGTTAGGGTGCAGGATACAAATAATGTTTGACTCTATCCTACTAGCATTCTGAAAACACGTGAAGATTTTATGAATTTTATCGGCTAAAGTCAGAAATAATAAGGCAAGGAATACGAATATTAGTTACAGATTTTTGCTACCACTATCCTTAAGCATAGGAACAAGTGAAGCTTGGGATGACGAGAAACAAATTTGGTATTTGAAAGGGCGGCCGATGGTCTCTAATGCTCGAGCTACGTTTCCATTGATAAAAAAGGTGGCAGATATTCTTCAAATACCTCGTTATAACTTTCTGTAACTGAAAAAGGCAATGGTGTTTTCAAAGTACATGATTTTTTATTTCTGATAATTGGGAAGGGCGCAGAGGTTCTTGTAATGTTTGGGAACAAGTCTCGATATTTAAAAGGGCGGAATGATGAATTTTCAGAGTTGGGCAGCGCAAAGGTGGTCTTTGAGAGCATCAGCACAAGATTAGGCAGTTAAAAAAGACAGAAATGGTCCTTATGAGCTCAAAGATGATAATTAGAGCTGCCACTGGCGTCGGTTTCTTCGTAAGCCCGAGGAAGAGTTTTAGGAGCTCCAGGCGGTAGAAGAACTTTTCGGGCTCCCTGGGTCAACTTTCGAGAGCTGAAAATGCCGTCCATGCGTGGCTCAAAAAATTACCACATAGAATTATTTGGGTGAGGAACGGGCGGTTGTAGTTTTCGGCAGCCCAGGGGCGTTTATCAAGAGTTGAGAACAGTGAAAGTGGTTCTTGGTTACGTGAAGACAAACAATAAAATTTTGAAATGGTGTCGGTGATTTTTGAAAGCCTACAGAAATTTTTTTGAAGCTAGAGAGTAAAGCAGTAGCTCGTGGTTGGCTTGAGACATTTTTTGAGAGCTGAAAATGCCGTTGATTGCTTGGAAAATTCGGACACCTAGGGAAAAGTTTTGTGAGCGGAAGATAGCACGAGTTGTTCTGGGGTACCTTTGTACAACCTAACAGCGGCGATACTGTAGATGGCCAAGGATGCGTATTAGAAGTTACAAAGCGGATCGGATCACTATCTTAAAGTTTCAAAAATAAACCTAGGTCAAGGATGGATGAGAAGAAAAATTATTGAAAAATCTAAACTGACGCGAGTCAGAATAGAGAATATGCAAAAACCATAAGTACAAATAATATATCGTGAAAATTGGATAAGTATTTAGAGCATCACAAGGATGATTGGAAGAAAGAGTTAGACAACAAAAATATAGAGGGTGCTTGGATATTTGTTTGTGTGGCTGTGTGAATTTATGAATATGTGTGCTATAAATAGCGAAGTTTCGAATGATTGGAGAAAGGCGATTATTGTCCCAATCTACAAGGGAAAAGGTGATCCAGGCGACTGCAATAATTATAGAGCAATTAGCCTTCTTAGTACTGTAGAAAAAATATTTACCAGGATACTTATAATTAAGTCGGGAGTAACAAAAGAAAGAATCTGGGAAGTTCAATGCGGATTTATGCCAGGGAGGTCGTGTGTGGATCAGATATTTAGCTTAAGACAGATCACTGGAAAAAACCTAAGAGTAAACAAAAAAGTCTTCTGTGCATTTGTTGATCTGGAAGAAGCTTTCGATAAGGTAAATAAAACTAAACTTTGGGAGGTCTTAAAAGAATATGGAGTGACTGTGTGGCTTCTGAAAGTGATACAAGCAATATATAATGGTAGCAAAGCAGGTGTGAGAGTAAATGGACAACTAAGTGACTGGTTTGATATTATGCAGGGCGTTAAGCAAGGATGCGTTATGTCCTCTAGGATGTTGAACATCTTCATGGAAAAATGTCTGAGAACGGCTATCTTCGAAGAAGAAGGTGTTGATCTTGGAACAGTGAAAGTTCAATGCCTTGCGTTTGCAGATGACAAGATCGTTACGTCAAAATCAGCCGAGGATTTGCAGAGGATCTTGAGCAGACTAAATACCAGCATGAAGAGCATGGGTCTCAACATTAATGTCAATAAAACAAAAATCATGGTGTTTGAATGTAAGGACACAAAAACGCATTGCAATATTACCCTTAATGGAGAGATGATAGGACAAGTTGATCATTTCGTGTATCTCGGAAGTTTATTCACTTCTGATGGGAAGATAAACGCAGAGATTTCCAGACGCATAAATGAGGGTAGAAGGATTAACGGCAGTATACGGGGTATCACTTAAAGTAAAAATATAACAAATAAAACTAAAAGCGCGATACGTAATTCTGTGCTAGCACCAACTGTCCTATACAGCAGCGAGACATGGACGTATCAAGAAAAGGACAAGAGTAAACTAAACGCGATCGACATGCAATTTCTGCGTAATTTGTGCGGTAAAGCTCTAATGGACAAAGTGAGTAATGAGTGGGTTCTCAAAGAATGTTGTGAAGAAGAAACGCTGTTTGAAAAGGGTGAAAGAAATTTGCTTAGATGGTTCGGACACGTTGAGAGAATGGGTGAAGAACAATTAACAAAGCAGGTGTATCTAGGTTGGGTGAATGGCAACGTGCCCAGAGGCAGACCAAAGAAGGAATAGGTAAAATGTGTAAACGAGACACTCAAAAGGAGAAATATAAAGAGCCGTAGTAACACGAGCCTGTATGAAAAGATGCATGGATGTGGAAGAAGCAAGAGTGGATTATTTTGATAGCTTCGTGAAACTCTTTGTACGGGGTGTTTGCTAGAGAGATCAGGAAGCGACCCGTGTTGGAGCGATGTTGCACAGGACGAGTGTGTCGTTTGAAGGCAGAAACAGGCTGGACTTTCTTTTGATGCAGATTGTTTTAATCAGGTCTTACCCCTCATGTTGCCGAAGTAGCCTCACATATAGTCATTCTGCTTAACAATTCAATTAAAGCCTCTGTTTACTAAAAATCCCGCATCTTCATTAGAAATGGAAGCAGCTTCTTTCTGTTCGCGAAAAACACGCAATGAATTCTAAGACTGATCTAATACCTATACCTCCTTCCTTCTCATACACATCCTTTAATTAAAATTTCTCATGTCAATTCAACTTTCCAATCCTTCCACATCAATCCTCTATTTTCCAGTATTAAGGCAGGGCTGGAACCTAACGAGTCACGCTTACCCCGTAAGGGATTTGGCCTAATGGTATTCCTCCAATGACTTTGATGGCTATGTTGGCCGTAGCATTGCTACTGATAGAGATACCCATGCCAAACAGCCAAAAAACGAGGAGGGAGGGGACTAAGAGGAACACAAAAAAAACCCAATCATGATGGAGAGTTTAATGAATCTATTGAAACGCTGGTCGCTTCCCGAGGATCGTCGGGGCGCCCCTGGAGCCACCGCTGGGGGCCACAGCATGCGGGAC
>WSXT02132901.1:0-10658 GCA_011762715.2 Neuroterus valhalla
GCCTATACAACCGAATCATCCTTAGTACTGTTCATATCATCGCGAACGGTAGAGATCCTCTCCTGGCAATGGTCAGGTATCACGTAATGAGTAAGGAAGGAGCGTTCCTTTACAAAGCCGCGAAAAAAGCAGCTGAAAGCCTTGGCCTGGAACTCAACATCAGAAGTGAGAACAGTGCTTTACTCCATTAAGATGCCTCACTTCTCAAAGCACAGGTGAAGCAATCAGAGGCGAGAAACTTCCTAAAACAACATGAAGACAAGGTGAATCACGGTAACTTTTACAAAATTGTAAAAGATCAATCTTTGTCACATGAGTCAGAGTTTGCTTTTCTCAAATCACCTAGACTCAATTCAGGAACCGAGAGTTTCATTTTCACGTGTCAGGGCGGTGTGATTCCCATCTTAGCATACCGCAGAAGCATATGACGTCAAGAGGTTTCCAGCGATAGGTACATGGCGTGTCTTAAACTCCTTGAGCACCTATGTCATATACCATTGAATTGCCCTATTCACGCAGGAACGACGTATCTGTACAGAAATAATGCTGCCATAATAGTACTTTATTACCATCTTTGTCGCTCTTATGGTGTTGGCCGCGACCCTGCCCTTCCGAACGCTCCAAGGGGGATTGAGTCTATTGTTGAGAACGAGGAGTGTCGAATCTACTGGAACTACGATTTCTCGACAATTGCCCCTATCCAACACACAAGACCCGACATCGTGCTCCTTGAAAAATGTGACCGAATCATGTGCATGATCGAATTCTCGGCCCCGGCCGACTGCAACATCAAAGGCAAGGAAACCGAGAAAAGGGAGAGGTGTGAAGATCTCAGAGAACATCTACAGCGACACAATCAAGGATATTCGGTTTAATTAAATGTCCTCATCATCGGTGCTCTTGGTGGTGCGACGCCTGCACTGGTTAGTAACCTAAAAGCCATACCCGTGTGCCAAAAATATGCCGTGGCAGTTTCGGGATGGATGCAAAGAGCAGTCATACTTGGGTCACTCCGTGTCCTTAAGACACGCGAGGGTTTCGCCGGCCCTTTATTGTGATTTCGTCGTACATGTGGTCACTCATCTCATGCTCGTGAAACGTGGCCATAGGTTTATTTTACCGTGGTTCGAGTGGGAGCTTGTGTTATTTTTCCTGAATGATAGTTGCTCCCAGGTGGACCCTGTGGTGGTTGTAAAAGCAATGTTGAAAAGCCATGACCAATGACAAAGCCACCGGAAGCGTCACCAGGTTGTAAATAGAGTGTGCCTAAAGTTCTTGCTCAATACGGTTAAGGATGAGCAGAAGCGGACAATGGTCTAGGGATGGTCCTGAAGGGAAACCCCCAAGCTAAGCTCCGAACAATCGTGCTGAAAGATGAATGGCATCTGGGTAAGCTGTCCTTCACGGTGTCTCTAGGATACTGAGAAACCTCTTGGAGTATGCAGTATCAGCCTCTGCATGGAGGTTCGTAGCTACTCGTGGAAACAACTATGAAAACCCAAAACTCAAATTTAGTTGTAGATGCGGCTTCAAACATGGTATACGGATAAACCCATGATTCATCACCTGTAATAACCTTCTTAAGGACATTTTCATCATCATTGACTATTTCCAAGTGGTCCAGAGTAATTTCCTAGCGGCGGTCCTTCTGCTCGGTTGTGAGCAATTTTGGAATGAATTTCGCACAGACGCAAGTCGTTCCCAAATCCTTCTTCGAAATTTCCAAAACAGTGTTTTTCGGTATTCCCAGATTATTTTCTAGTTCATGAACAGCCAATTGACGATTACCTTCAATCGCAAGTTTCATACGCTCGATGTTTTCCGGTGTTGATGTCAGCGAATGTCGGCCAGAACGAGGGTCACTGTCAACAGATGCGCAGTCATTCTTAAACCGCCTGTACCATTCTTTTATATGTGTGTTTGCCCATACTTTCGTCCTCAAAGGCCTTATGTATCATTTCAATCGTCTCCGTACAATTCTTGCTGAGATTAAAGCAAAACTTGATGCAAATTCGTTGATTAGTTCTTTCTGTCGATTTCAACACTACACAAATACGACTAACAGAAAAACACGTTGGACATAAACGCACGCTGCTCACGACCTAAGGCGTCTAGCCGGTAATCACGGCATTCAGGAAGTTGCAAGGTTGTACTGATTACTTTCAAATCCCTCAAAGGCCACTTTAGCTCTCTGGTGCGAAGATATGAACGCAAGTCGGATACTTTTCGGACACGCATCCGAAGCAGATGCAAACATTTTCTTCGGCGAATTTCGTCGTCCAATCTGTAGTTGTGGAAGAAGACATCTGCGACTAACATGACTAACATGTACAATATTTCAGGCAAGTAGAATTTTATATTTGAGCATCAGGTCGGTCTGATTTCCTCCTTAACATAACTTAGACACATATTGAGTCAGGAAGTTTTCAGCGATAGGTGCAGGGCGTGTCATAAACTTCCTGAGTACATATGGCATATACTATCTAATTTTCCGATTCGCGCAGGAACGACGGATATGAGCATACACAATGCGGCCCTAAGAGTGTTATACTACCATCTTAGTCGCTTTTATGGCGTTGGCCGCAACCCTGCCCTGCCAAACGTTCCAAGGGAGATAGCGTAAATTTTTGAGAACAAGGAGTGTCGGATTTACTGGAACTGCAGATTCTCCACAATAATCCCTATTCAGTACACAAGACCTGACATCCTGCTCCTTGAAAAACAGGAGTAGGACCATGTCTGGAATCGAATTTTCAGCCTCGGTCGACTACAACATCACAAACAAGGAAATTTATAATACAAAGAAGTCGAAAGATCTCAGAGATCAGCTACAGCAACTCTACCATGGATATTTGGTTGTTATAAGTGTTCTTATCATCAATGCCTTAGGAAGTTCGACGCCTTCACGGGTTCGTAACTTTGAAGCTATACGTATTATCCATAAACATGCCATGAAACTTGCCAAATAGATGCAGAGGGCGGCCATGCTTGTGCCGCTCCGTGTCCTAAGGGTACATAAGGGTTTCGCTAGCCCTCTATTGTGATTACGTCGCGCATTTCGTTACTCACTTTAGAGTCGTGAGACGAGGCCATATGTGTAGTTTACCGTGGTTCTGACAGGAACTTGTGTTTTTCCCCAATTGAAAGTTGCTTCCAGGAGGACGCTTCAAGGGTCGTTCAACTAATATTTTATTTACATAAATCCTAAATACAAGAGTTTCTAAAAAAGAAAGAAACGAAGAAAAAGTTACTCATCCATCGGTGATGTCTGGAGGGAGTATTTTAACATCGGATTCCACCCCGATATGTTCACGTGAAGATCTACGTGTGAGATGAAAAATTGTCACGTGGATTTCCACGTGGTTGGATGAATTCGCGTTAAAATCCATGTGCATTTCGAAGTGCACTTTTACTTAGGAATCTGCGTGTATGTTGAGTGGATTTCTACCTGTGTAAGTTCTAGATCCGAGAATCACTTTCAGTTTATTGAGTGAAGGAGGAACGTGGCGGCCTACTCGTTGAAGAAGCTTTCTTTCCAATAAGGCCCTAAGATTATGTGAGTGAAGGATATACCCTAAGTGATGTTTCTAGAGACACATGCTAATAGTGACTGGCTTTGCTCTGATTTCGATAATACGTGAATTTGTTTGGACTAACATAAAATCTTTGTGATTCAGAGAACTGCTTCAAAATTCAATTCTTTCGAACAATTATCAGGAAACGCCCAATTTTGTACAATTTAGTTCTATAAGGTCATTGAAGTCTTATAATCTTCAAATTAGTTAACAATTTTTTTTTCTTTCAGACAAAAATAAAAAATCAAAATCTCCAGGAAAAATGAAAAATCAACAAGCAACGTCAAGTAAGAAACCAAATCCAAGTAAAAAACCATCGTCAAGTAAACAGTAACTGAGGGTGGACTATCTTTCGTAATAGTTTTGAAGTACTTCTATGCCAACCAGAATAGTGCTCAACTTCCGCTCGTCATGATTTTTGCAACCAATGAACTGGCAATTCTCTTTTCTGATACTGAAAGTTTAGTGATTACTAAAAAATAACATCAACCATCACACGGTTTCACAAGACTCGAATAGCTTGAGTATTACTCAGGTAAAGCATTAAAAAGTGAGAGTTTGCTCGAGTTTGTCTTAAGATTACATCATGTTAATGGAATCTCTCAAACGGTTTATGTTTACCGTATCATCACTTCATGCCTCAATTTTGGGTCTGTTTACCTCAATCTCTGCGTCGAAGAAGTCTTGGTATTCTGAACGTATTGAAAGTATATTATTGAGAAATTGTCATTTAAGTGGGAACATTGTGAACTGAAAATAGAATTCTCATAATTCTTTTATGAGAATTTCTATCTACAGAATTCTTATGTATTCGATACTATTTATTCCGATTATAATAAATTTCAATATCATGTGATGAGTAAATTTCCATCTATTTCTAGAATAAGAAACCTCTGATTTGCGATCTTATCCCTCTCCCAATAGCTGGAGATAAGCTAGTCGGAATTCGTTCCGGTACATCAACTTTCAGAGTTTAATAAATTTGAATGGTATTGAGGGTTTTCAAATTTTGCAGCGTATTGGTCAGAAAAATTTGCTTGATCGTTTATGCTTCAAAGGTGAGTTAAGAATGAAAGTACTACAAAACTGATATGATATATAAGCAAATTTCACATGCACACGAATCCTTTCATGATAATAACATCATTGAATTCTCAGATTTTTCGTGAGCACAATGCATACTACAATAACCAGATATCAATTTCGGAAAGATCATTCTAAGAATTTTTCCTGTTTTTCAAACAATATGACAATAAACAATGGTCCTCAAACATGGAAAATATCGTGTAAAATTATGTTTACTTACAGAGCAGTTAGACTTACAATGCAACATGTCCAAATGAACCTGCAGAGAATAATTCATATTATTAACTATTGATTAGACTTTTCAAATTTAGATTATAAGAGATTTCCAACAAATTCTTGACAATTGAAATTGATGTGAAATTGAATGGATAAGTGTCGAAAGCTGGCGTATCACGTTGTCAAGTATGTTTGCTATAAAAATCATACTATTACGTTGTTTTTTGTGATTAATGTACAGTTAGTTGGATGAAGTTTATATTCTGAGCAAGGAAGGCATAAATAGAAGGATTCTCAATAAATATCTTTATGGAAGTATAACTTACTATAAAACATCATATCCCTGGCGGACCGAGTAGACCAAACGGTCACGCTATTGAGTGACCCTCAAGTGACCACATTAGTAGCATTCCGTAACATCACAATTAAATTAATAAAATCGGCAACGTGAACATTTAGATTTCTGCATTTATATTTCAACATTGAAATTCCGAAGAAATGCCATATTCCGAAATTTTATGATTTGTCACTCAGTGCCCGCTGGAAAACAGATTTTTGAAATTTCAAAATACGGAATTTATGAAAAAAAAAATTCAACGTAGGATTAGAATTTGAAATATTTCAATGTTTATGTTGTTTATCACGCACTTTCTATCTACTTTAAGCATTTCCAAACTGTGAATGTTTTATCTCCGTATTTAAAGTTCAGGAATGGTATTGATAATTTTTCCGGAATGTATGGCACGGAGTTAATAGTGGCGTCAAAAGATTGAGAAATTCGTAAATCTTTTCTATAGTTAAGAATTGTCCAAGTCGCTCGAGCGGCTAAGAGAAAAGGAACTGTGGGACTTGCCAAGTGTAAAGGGGTAAAACCCACCTTGCTTTTTTTATATTTTCAATAAATTGATGATGAAGGAGTATTAGACGAATCACGAAAAAGGAGTTTGTGGAAGGTGGTGTCAGATTAAATCGGATTGAATGATGCAAATTATATTTGATATTGGTTAATTGCGATTTTGGAAGATGGTCTATAATGTACACTGAGAAGAAAATTTGAACTTTTATTTGAAAAAGGCCTCTTCAGCCACGAAAGGTCTGCAAATTCAGAAAGGCTTCTATGTGACACTTTGACGAAATTAAGAGAGAAGTTTCTCGTTTGAAGTAGGAAAAAGAACTGCCTTCTTGGTTTTTGAGATTTACGCAAAGAGACCCAAAAGACGCCAGAGGGACAGTTACCCCACTTTTCCAACTTGCCCAAGACGGTAGGGACTCATGGGTAGAGGCTGCGAAGACAAGGGTAGAAGTATAAAGGGAAGGAAGGTCCAACGTGTCGAGTTATTATTTAGGGGCGATTACAAACTCGTCCCCGGCTACCTGCGAAGAATACCCCCACCACTGGGCCCCAGCGCACAGAATACAATGTTTCCCATTTCCCAGGTTCGTGGGGGGCCGGAAGGCTTGCATACAGATTGCAGAAAGCATTGAGGGGTAACTCAGTGGTAGGGGTATAGTTTCATGGTCCTCGGGGACGAGTTTGTACATGCCCTTATTGAGATACCTACGGGAAAAACTAAATGAACAATTTAGTGCTCTTTTACCTGTGAGCGTCGGGGGCAACTGCGAATGATTAGTTTCGAACTGAAGGAATTTTGCTTTTGTAAAAACTTCGGGTTCGAGCGAACAGGTTGTAAAGTTTATTATAATAATCCTAAATGGACTATTGGTTCAAACAGATGTTCGACTTACTGTTTACCGACCTCGACAGTTTGGGTAGAGTAATCCAGAGAGATTTATGAATTTGAATGAACTTCGACTAAGTGTAAATAGTAGAAGGAAAAGGCAATGAAGAAAATATTGAGACAATTAAAATTATTATAATAGGATAAACACATACACAAAGATATATACATACGCATATACGAACACATACATAGATAACAATTTTTTTATTAACCCAAAATTAAATGATAACCTTCTGCATCCCTAGGAGTATTATTTGTACGTAATGAAGAAAGTAGTGTGAGTTCAAGACATCCTGGGACATCACACGAATTTGGACAGTTTCACTTCTTCTAAATGGCCTATCCTTTCTAGACGTAGATGTTACTCAAATGCAAACAGATGCCACTTTTGTCCACGTCTGGGGAGCTGATTTTCGTTTTCGATACAGTCTACTAGATTAAATGTTTAAATGGAAAAAACCGCGAGGAGACGATATTCAGTAGTAAACTGAATACCTGGGAAAATATTAGGAGTCGTTGCAATTGCCTTATATATAGTGTCTGCGTACAAGCATCGAGTAAGTTTCTGAAGGTTCGTACAAATACAAATACAAATGATTTCAAGGTCTACGAATGTCTCATTAAGTGTCTGATTACACAGACCATTTCGGGAGAAAAACATGAGATAACACACACTGTATTTCAAGGTTTTTAATTTTAATTCAAAAGACATCCAAGAAAAGGCATCCAAAAGAATATGCCAAGATGGCGGACGTTGCAGTCGCATGTGAGAATCGCTGCCGTATGTAAGTCGTTTTTGTGGCCAATAAGTGATCCGATTGACTTGGTTCGGTTATAGGGTGTTGCTCATGTGCAGTGTTTGATCTTATATTATTGTTTTTAAGATTGACTCTGGCGTGATATCATATTTTGAGTTCCGTCCTTCTACCTCGTGTTCCTTTGTACTTTGTGGCCGTAGTTCTGTTTGTGACTCATCCATGTGAAACAGCTGTGTGGTGTTCACTGGGGACTAGTTTCAGAACTATTGTCTTTGTTTCTTCTTATCTGGCTGAAAACATCAACCTTTCCTAGGTCGTTCTACGGAAACATATTTAAATCATGACGGACCGATTAAGTAACCAGTGTAACTCTTAAATAATTGAGGATGCATCATCATGCCCATGTGGCGTTTTTTATCATCCGGGCTGTCAAAAACTTTCAATCAGTGCAGGGACTGGAAAAAGAAAATGTTGTGGCTTTAGGCCGAAATGATTTCTCTCATCTAATCCTAATATTGTATCCTCCTCTGAAGAGATAATGAAAACAATGAAGGATTATTTTGACATAGCTAAAACAGAATCTGAAGAATTTATCTCGGCCCAGATTGGCATTGTGCATACTGAAATCAATGACGTCTCAACAAAACTTGACGCCTACTCGGGAAAATTGGAGGAGGCTCTTGAAAGGATTGATGCACTTGAGGTAAAAGTATCAGAGGTTCAGGAATCAGGGACGGCTAATATATGTAATGAGCAGATATAGGAACAAAACATCACATCCAGCTGTATTATAGAATTGTCGAAAAGGATTTCTATAAGGAATTATATCGTTCTCTACGGATGTTTGGAATCAGACCGAATCGGTAAGGATAATACCTCTAAATCGAAGTTACTTGACCTCGATAATGTCAATGAATTCCGGAAGTCCACTTTAAGTACGCATGATCCCAACACAATTAGCAAAATAACAAAGATTGGTAAACACATTCAACAGAGCTCCCGACCACCTCGTCCCATCATCATCACCTTTCACACAGAAGTAATTGCAAGGGAGATTCTTTCAGCATATTGGAAAAATATGCGCAACATGTCACAGGATATGAGTGTAGGGAGAATCACTTTTGCTCAAGATCGCATACCCCTTCAAAGGGCACGATACAAAGAGACCCGGTGAATTCTGGAAGAACGACGCAACAGGGGAAAAGCAGATCTCATTATCAGGGAAATTCATGGAGAGTTAAAGATCGTAAAGAGGACGAAACTAGTGACGTCACCAAATATTGTGATGTAGATTGGAATACGGGTGTGAATGAGAATATTTTCAATCGTTCACATGTTACAGAGTTGGATATACTTAATGATTTAAATATATATTACCAAAATGTTCGTGGGCTCAATACAAAAATTCACAGCCTTATCTCATCGCCAGAAATTTCAAATTATGACTTTATAGTTTTTTCTGAAGCTTGGTTAAAAAGTAATGTGAAAAGTTCAGAATTGCTTGACCATGAGCTGTTCGATGTTTACCGTCACGATAGGGTTGATAGGAATGGTGGGGGTGTACTTGTAGCTGTCAAGTCCAAGTTTACCTCGGGGAAAGTCAACATTATCTCTGCCATAAATTCCTCGCCTAAAATAAATGCATTGGCGATCAAGATTATCTGTAAGGGAATCAAACTAATATTATTTGCAACATATATCCCTCCTGATATTTCTAACGGGGAACTTGATAGTTTCTTAAATTTTCTAACAACCCTGCCTATGATTTGGTCACATAAAACGTTGATAATTGGTGATTTCAATATTCCTAAATTAAGTCAATTCATAAACTCTAGAATTGCGGATCCGAAATCTTCCATACTTTATACTTTTATGGATGTACATCAGTTGAAACAATATAATGATATTAGCAATTTTAATGAACGCTATTTAAATTTAGTCATTCCATCGTCTCCGTGTGAGGTTCTTTCAAATACTTTACCAATTCTACCTGTTGATGATCATCATCCGCCTCTAACTATAAAGTTCGAAAGTTCCTCTCTCATTGTTAGTAAGAACAAATTTACCCTCAATCCAGTTGTAGCCAGATATAGGTTCAAAAATTGTTGCTATACTAACTTAACAGCTATTTTGAATTCCACAGATTGGTCTTTCCTTAAATTGTCTGATAATGTCAATATTGCAATTAATGGGGTTTATCAAAAATTATTTGTTATTCTTGATGGGGCTGTAGGTAAATTTGAACTCTCTCATATCAGTACTTTATACCCCAACTGGTATACTAAAGAAATTATCAATAAGATAATCTGCAAGGACAAAGTCAGGATTCAGTTCAAGTTGACAGGAAGCAAATTTTATCTGGACTCTTTTAATGTATTAAGAAAAGAAATTAAGAAGGATATTAAAATGGCGTATGATATTTATTTGGTCAAGGTCGAAGATGATATTACTAAATCTCCATCAACTCTCTGGTCACACATTAATAATATAAAAAAAAATTCCTGGATTCCTGGTATAATGTACTATAATGGGATTGAAATTAATAAGCCACAGGACATCGTCATTTCATTTGCGGATTCATTTTCCAAAGTATATAAAGTTTCTTCCAGTGTTCCTAATGGAGCGTTTGATGAATCACGCAAGTTATTTGGCGTTTTCTTCGCTGTTTCCTGTGATCATATCGAAGGTATGCTAAAGTCTATGAAAAATAAATACACTTCGGGTCCTGATGAAATTCCCAGTGGTATGATGAAGAAATGTGCGTGTGGACTTGTTGAATGATTAACAATCATTTACAATATGTGTCTCTCCTCAGGTGCTTTTCCTGATATCTGGAAATTATCGAAGGTTTGTCCTGCGTTAAAAAGGGGACAAATCTTTCATTATGAACTACAGACCTATCACTCTTGTTTCTAACTCCTCTAAAATTCTAGAAAAGTTAATTACGTTACTCCAGTTTTGTCAGATTCACAATATGGCTTTGTCCCCCATAGATCAACGGTGACTAATCTTATAACTTTTGTACAGCAAACTGAGAACTTATAACTAAATCAAAGGCAGATTGATGTAATATATACCGATATATCCAAAGCATAGATAATATTGAACTACATATTTCAATACGTTCGCCTAAACGTTATAGAAGCGGTTGGAAACATCATATAACTACTAGATTCAGATTTCAGCCACATTTACATCTTCACACATGGATGTTAATTTTATTCCCTAGTGCAATACTTCATTCCCCTTGTGGAATTGAATTTGACATCATAGAATTCGGT
>WSXT02132912.1:0-10658 GCA_011762715.2 Neuroterus valhalla
CACGAGTAGCTAGGGAAGGGATTGTCCACCCTCGCAGAGCCCCGCATGCGAGGGCAAGGCCGTATACTCCAGAAGGTCGCCCGTTATTCTGGAGACACCGTAAAGGACACCACACCCAGGTGCCAATCAGCTTTCAGCACGGTTGCTTACGCCTTAGCTTGGGGGTTTTTACTTCGGGACCATCCCTGGACAATTGTCCACGACTGCTCATTCGTTTTCGTTACCGTATTAAGCAGAAACCCTAGGCACAGGGACCCTCTATCCGCAACCTGAGGACGCGTTCGGTGGCTTTGTTATAGGCCCATCAGTTCGATGCCAGAGGAATCGAATATATATACATACATATGTGTGTGTGTATCCATAAGCAGGATTATAACATATATTTTAGGGTGATGCGTATTTTATGAGATTCAGAAAGAGTTTTGAAATCATTCAAGAAACGTTCTTTCTTAACTGGTTCCTTTTCCTGTACTCCAAAGACATCGTCTTTATCGTTTCCAAGGCGTTCATAAAAAATGTTTGATATGTTCATGAATCGCAATTTAATTCTTCATAATCTTTATCACTAATCATTTTTATAAGTCCGAAATCCTAAATTAATTTTATTCATGAATTAATAACCAAGATTCAAGACAAACTACAAACTTCCTATTCAAAAGGTTACCTTGTGTTTGAATAGCCAACAAATCAGATTCGTATCCTTCCATTGAGTGTATACTTTTCAACCATAAATCTATTATTATTTATATACCCTGTATGCCAGTCTAAGCAAATTAAAGTTGTTCGAAATTTTTTGAACTCGATCAAAGTAGAACAATAATTGTACTACAACAATCAAATAGGTAAATATGCTGGAATCACATCCAATTTCACTAGGATCTTTCAACTTTTTCCTAATGTCTAGCAGCATTTCTCGAAGATAAATTATTAAGGGCTGAATATACGCGCCAAAGCAATAATCTATTCTGTTCCCGATTCCATATAAATTCAAGAATATACAGCCTAATTACCTTGAAATCATGACAAGTGATATAAGATTTTCTGTCTTTCCAACACAATATCAGTGAAATCATTGAGAGAAAGAATTGTCTTTAATGAAAAGCATCATACATTCGCCTTATTTTTTCTCGGACAGAGTCAATATCTGCTTACTCAAGGAAAATTATTTGGCTGAGAGATTAGGTGAAGTCTTTCGCGAACACCCTCGAATGTATCGTATCAAAATTTCGGAACACGACTTAAAAATAAAAAAGGGGAATCATAAAAGAGAAATCATAAACGAGGAAACAATCTCCAAACCCCCTTCCTTCTCTTCTTTTATCTTTCGTCTTTTTTTATTTTTATCAATTTCAAAAACGCAATACGATAATCTAACCCAAGGCCCTTAACAAGGTCAGGAATCTCCCATTAGGTCAAAACTTAAAAGGTAGCCTATTACGTAGGTCCTTCTTCAACTTGCTTCCGTTTCGTAATTCATAGAAATTGAATAACGAACATTTTAATACATTGCTTGAATTGCGACGGAATTCGCACTACTACTTAGATCTCAAAGTAAAGTTGTTGCAAAGTAGCAATGTTTCTGTTAATTAAGTGAGAAACTATAGTTCACTCTCAGAAGTCAGCAAGAAACATTTTCCTAAATAACTACACATTCTGCGGAATTAAAATCATTTAGTAATAAACGCTTGTGAAGTATTCTATTGAAAATAGGTTCATTTTCCAAAACAAAAAAAAGCGTGTTCGGAGAACACAAATTAGAATCATTGTCCAAAATCGTTGCATCGACAATATTTCTCTCGACGGGTGCGATTAAAGAAACGGTTCCTGTCTGGCAGAGACGAGACGAAACTTTTTCCACTTCTGCGGCAGAACGACGCGACGCGACGCGACGGCAGAGCTCCTGAGGTTTTTGATAAATGGCAGAGTAAAAGGGGCGTCCCGGGACTGCTAGAAATTTTCCTCGTAATAGCCCTTTTTTCCTTCCCCAAAGCGCGCGTGGAAGAAGAGAGGGAAACCGATAGGAGGACATTGTCGTCTCTCGTTCCCTTCTACCGTTCGCCGATGCGATGGTCCTGCGATCGAACGGGTTGGCAGATGCTTTTTTATCGGGTAAAAACGACATCTTTCCGACGCGACACCTGTGTGTGATATACCGATGAAATCTTAACATTAGCACTTCGCCTCGCTTACTATAACTGAGATCTATTCCTCCCATAAACTGGTAGGAGTTTTAAGCCGCAATCGAGGTATGGAACACTTATTTAATTCTCGCATTATTCTTCTTTATTTTTATTATTATTTAACACTTTTTCCTCTTTCTTCTCTATTGTTCACCTATCTATTCTTTTCTTGAAATTTTCGCTATATGCTCTTGCCAACTCTCGCGTTGTTCACTTTCTCTCCTGCATCCATCTCAAAGACGTACCCTATCCCCTTCCCATACACTATATCTGTATGCACGTGATACATTTGATTTTCTAACATATAGTGCACAAACGTTCCTATCTTATTTATAGATCTCCCGGCCCTAACATCATTTCCTAACCTGAATTTCGTTCTCCTTGATACTTAGCTATTTTCCCCCGAAATTTTTTATTCTGTATCTTGAAAATTCCTCCACCTCCTAATTTTTATACGTACCAGACGTTTTAACTTAACTCAACTCTGCCGTCCCATCTTTCCTTAACCTGTCTTTCCTATGCCATGTTTCTGATTCCCCATTGTCTATATTCTCCCTCCCACTTACATTCTCCCTATACCTAATTTCACTTTTCTTCCCATACAACCTTTTCTTGATCTGAACACACTGTAACTTTCTCATTTTTATTTTGACGCTCTCATATATTCCTTCCTGGAAAATTTTTCTTTACCTAACCTGTTCCTTCTTCCAACTTCTCTCAAAATCTAGCCCCTGCCGATTCCTACATCTACTTCTTACCTAGTCCTTCATTCCCTGAAATCTTCACCACATTATCTCAGCAGTCTCCTTCATCTACAATTCTTCACCTGCATCCTTCCCATCCAAGCTCGTATGTTTCTCCTTGCGATTCATATATTCTGAACTTTTTCTTCTCCTTCGTTACAAAATACATCATTCCCTGATCACGTTTTATAATCATATTCTTGCTGTCCTTGTCCATTTTTTCCCTCCTCATCCCTTTCCCGGATAATTTGGTATTCCTCTTTTTGTTATCATCTTATGCCATTCATCTTATATAAATCACGTCATTTCCTTGTCAAAATATAGATACTCTTGCTACCGAATTATTTTCCCCAAAGATTTTTGGTTCCGTATCGTAGAAACTCCTCCTTTTTTATCTCTTTATATATACTAGATGTTTTAACCCAACTCAACTTTCTTGTACTATCTTTCCTCCATTAGTTGTTTACTATTCTATTTTTCCGATTCCACATTATTCTCCCTCTCACTCATATACTCGCTTTGTCTATCCCCACTTTTCTTCCCATAAACCATTTCCTGCATCTTGACACACTGTCACCTTCCCATTCTTATGTTTAATCTCTCATTCATTCCTTCCTAGGATTTTTTTCTTTAACTCTCCTGTCTCTTTTCTCAAATTCTCTTAAAATCAAGCCCCTCGCAATTCTTGCATCTGCTTTTCACTCAATCATTCCTCTCCTGAATTTTTTCCTACATTATTCTACCAGCTTCTTTTCTCTTCAATTCTTCAAATGCATCCCTCCCATACATGCTCATACTATCCTCCTCCCCATTCACATATCCCGCTTTTGTTCCAAATTTAGCTGTTTCTTCAATATTCTTCCTTCCTATCCCTCCCCTGAATCCTCTGGCATTCCTATCCTTTCATATCTTATACCATTTATTATATTTTAACTCCTGAAGCATCCTTAATCCTCTCATCAATAGCGTTAACTCCAATTTTGATTCCTGTATATCTGTCTGTAGAGAACTCCCTTCTTTCGTCCTCCATTTTGATAAATAGATTTCGGTATGAAAATTAGATAATTTGATAAACTCACGAGGAGAATGAGTTCAAAGAATATTGGTCTTCTCATGATACAGTATCTGAGATTCAGAAAACAAAATCGCAACTGAGTTGGCCAGAATAAGGAGAAAGTGACGTGGAATAGGTCATTTACAATTCCTATCAACAATAAAATGAACAAGTCGGAAACTTTTACTGTTTTACGTTGAAAAATAATCAGCTCTTGAATGAAAATAGCTTGAGAATGAAGAAAAACACTGCACTTCGTATGCATATTTTATTCTATAAATTCGTATTCCTATTCGTGATTACATTATACTCTCAGCTTAGTGAAAAGCCATTTCAATAGACAGAACAATCATTTTTCTGTATGAATCTCATTATTACATTAACACACGAAATCAGTCTAATTGTACGATAGTGTGAAGGTGAAATCCTGAGGGTAAACAAACTTTGGAACAGAAATATTAGGAAAATGAGTAATATGCCAAAAAGTAATTCTAGTCAATGTAAAAACTAGAAGTGTATAAAAATTGATAAATTTTGAATTCTATGCGTGAATACTTACAGATTTTGAGATAATTTCATGTTGAACTGATTGCCTCAAAATTTAAGTAATTTGTAATTCATAGGAATTGTTTCGAGATGAATATGAGGGTAATCGTACATTGAGAATTGCAATGCAACATCACTTCTAAACTTCGAAAAATCTTTAATATGAAAGACTTTGCATACTTGCAAAGTTTGCATAATTTGCATACTTCCAATGTCCAGTTTATAGTTCTCTGAAACTGAAGCAATTTGGATTCAAAGCCTCGAAGATAGAATTATTAGACAATATTTTGTCATCCAACAGTCATCTAACATCTGTAACTCAGAAACCTGACTCCACATAGCTTCTAATTTTCGAAATAATATGACAGATAACATATCGTTGAAATCGCGAGAAAACGTAGATTTCGAATATAATGTTTCTGGATTCCTTATTCAAAATTTCGAAAATTTTATGTTCTGTATTTTACTCCTAATTGGGAAGAAAGGACTTCCTGTTGAATCTCAGGGGTGAACGTAAAAGAAGTTAGATGCGAGTTTGTCATCAACCAGGAGTAGGAAGTGGAGCAGACTGTATTAGCCTGTTCAGGGCCGCATGGGTAATAGTGGAAAGATATGGCGATTTTTTCGTTTTTTATCGATATTAATAGTGTTTAGGTTTCTCTATCATCATTTACTATGAAAAAAAGCTTATATTCTCGTTTAGACCGTTAGTCCTTTTTTCAAGTGGCACGTCACACACATTCGTACATACATATATACATATATATTTAATATCATATAGATACACTGTATTTCAGATCGATTTATGTTTTGAATAAGAAATGTACTTGATGGTAGAAAAAAAAGAGTTATGCTTAAATGCAGATTTTTCATTCACAGTGTTCATTGAACACTGTGCACACGAATCCGACAGGTTTCAGAGGATTACATTCAAAGAGACGAATATCACAATCCAATGAGTTTGGAGTTCAATAAAAATTAATTTCACCTAGCTGGCACATAGCTTGAGTTTGTTTGACTTGCTGCTCGATAAGTACCTCTTTCAAATACACTGGAGTGAACCCACTGTTTACAGACTATTCATTACCAAAGCTCTGGTAGGGGCGATGCCAGGAACACGGTATTTGATTCTCAAAAATCAATCTCCACGGAATTCAAACAAAAGATAAAAGAATTCAATTTCCGTTTCTTGAATCTCTACTTTTAGTTTTCGCATTTGAGCATACTGGCGAACAAAGAAAATTTTTTGATAGAAGACGTTAGGAATAATCATAATGTCACACTTCATATAGCTATGGCTTGATGAAATAACTATAAGATCACTATTAGCAGGAGAAAGTGAAGAATTCAAACATGAAAACGGTTTTTTGTTGTAAAAAAGAGATCAATAGTTTTCTAGTGTTCAAGCAGGAAACCATTTTATGAAGTAATCAAAAAATTTTCTTGAACGTAAAAGTATGTATTCTCATGCTATACAGTTCCCGAAAGAGGCTTCGTATTTCTGAATAGGCCCGCAGTGCTCACTCACACCATTGGACTGTTTTTTCCTGCAATTCCGGTAGGAGGATTTGAGGCAGAACGAAAAATGGGTTCACATCAAGTCACATGTGCAAGACTTCCTGCGGCATCTCTCACCCAAGAAAAATTGAAAGTCTTTATCGAAATGACAAAAGTACGGCCAGTCTCTCAAATCCAGTTCTCACATCTGCAAATTCTTTCACTAGCTACTTCTCTCTTCCAGAGAATCATTTTTCGGACGAAATCGTAGCGTCTAGGAAGTCGCTTGTCACATTTGCTACATCTCCCACACAATATACATTTATGAGGTAAGGCTGAAGTATTTCAATTAGGTAGAAGGTGGAGGTAATAGTAGAGTCAAAATTGTAGAGACAATTAAAATTAGGTAAAACCCATTAAGGATATGAAATCACACAATTAGCCTTTAAATTTCAAAAATCAGTTGCTTTTAAATTATTTTGGAAAGCGATCGCAAACTAGATGGGAGATACAGACAATAAGCATATTTACCTGAATTTATGACATATCAAAAATTTCGTTTATACGCAACAATATCTGTTGTATCAGTAGCCGTGGAATATCAGAAGTATAAAAGTATAGTTCAGAAGTATTTATATTATAGATGCATGTATCAATAGTATTTGTGCACTTTCTTAATTTTACAGAAAGCGCGCAATTCAAACTTGCATGCAACATGAAAAATATAAAGACAAAGTTCATTCGGGTTTGCGTAATAACAAAAGCAATATTTGGGTATTTCTAATATATCACTTTGTTTCACCCGAGCAGAGTCAAGAAATAATTAATCTTTTTGCGTCGGATTTTTACATATTTATTGGAAGTTTGAGAAAAAAAACTCGGAAAATGTACTCGAATTTCAGAACATATATCAAGCTGAGACAGAAAAATGCATAATCTAGGAGAATGATTTAGGTATGGCCACAGAACTAAGAAATATGCAATAGGGTGGTACAAAAATGCATTAGAAATTTTTTTTTTCATTTTTATACAAGACGCCCGAAAATTTGTTCGAATCCACAAAAAAATACATGCATTTTTTTTAAAATTATATTCAGAGGTGGCACAACCCGCATGAAGTTGTATACGTATTTCCCATAAGAAAAAAAAAGTTTTTGTAAATTTTATTCAGAATTCTCAATATTAGGTGAGTTTAGTTCGGAATTTACCATTTCTCTTCACAACCAGTCACAAAATGCGAATAACATTTTTTTTTCAAATATCATTCCCATAAGTCTATTTTAAAGGTTCCCAAGAAACCCCCATAAGTGAAAAATAGGTTTTTTGAGTTTTTGAAGCTAATTATGATTTTTTGCGGTTTTTCTAACGCAGATTGTTTCAAATACATGAAATACTACTTTATACTAGTAATTAGGTATCTATCTACATGTCTAAACAATTTATTATTGTTTTTAGCATCTTTCTCTTAGAAAAGGGTTAGAAAGTCAAGGTTTTTAAAAATTTTTCAACTTATTTTCAACGTTTCAGTTAAAGCAAGGTAATAATCAATTAAAGCTAATAAAAAAAATTGTTGAATGAATTTGTTATCAATTATAACAATATTGTCTTAGAATAATGCTCCAAAGTTGCGATTTTTTCTGAAATTCCCAACTTCTTGGCCACTTTTAACTTGAAGTAAGTAATTATTTGATTTAATTAGGCAAAAATAAATGTTTAAACAAATTGTAAACGTTAATAGCTATCTCCTCCTAGATTAATACTGCATAGTTGCGGTTTTTCTCGAAATTTTTAACTTTTCATCACTTTTTATCAAGATAATCCCAATTTTTTGCGATTTTTGCAATTCTCATGGGTTTTTTAAAATTTACTCGAAATTGGAGGGTGTACGGCCTAAACTGACTTGAAATTCAGCGAGATATTGGAAACGTAATATTTTATTCGTAATCTAAAACTAATTATTCTTTTTAAAAAAAAAACGCATTTATTTTTTCGTGGATTCGAACAAATTTCCGGGCGTTTTTCATAAAAATTTGAAAAAAAAATTTTTGGTCCACCCAAATGTGCAATAATTTTATTCGTTTAAGCTGAGCAGCTGCGTCGCATCGCAGCTAATGTTGCGGAGTAGAGTTATACTGCAGAAAATTATGTACAGGTTGTTGTTTGCTGTTTAATGTGTGCCAGCTTAGAAGCTTAAAGGGTTCTTTCTTTTTGGCTACTCCTTCTTAAATGAGTTTACTTAATCTCGCATTCTTTATCGAATTATAAATGGCTTTATGCAGTAAACTGTAGAAACTTGTCTGCACGACTAGCACAAGTGCTTTAAAGAACCTGCTGTTTTTGAACTACAAGAACCAGGTAAACAGAAAGGGAGATTTTTCCTGAAGGCAGTTGAAAGTTCATGAAATTTCGCGTCCGATGGCCCCCAGTAAGGATATTATTGACTTAGGATTTTCTTGAATTTTTTACTCCGACTTTGACTCGTGGCTTGACCTATAAAATTTGTAGAAAACACTTGAAATTTAGGTGCTTTAATACTCAAAATATTATATCAAAGATGAATACATAAAACTTCGAAAGTCTTCACACGCTGTCCCTGGCGACGACAATTCTTGTTTACAATACGAGGTGGGAAATCAGGAAAATGAGAACTCTTGTCAGGAGAACTCTTTGAGGAGTCAGTTCTCCAAGCTCCATCAAAGATTGATTATTTTGGTTGAAATTCATTAAATAGTAGCTTACAACGGGGCTGACATGATCGATACGTACAAAACTTGCCAACTGTAATGCAAATTATCTTCCCTCGAGAACGGCTAGAAATCACTGTTTTTCTACTTTAGTTCAAATATATAAAAATTCTGCAATACTCAACGGTTGAAACTCGACACAGACACGCTTGAACATTTTCAGTCATTTCTCGACAGTCGATAAGAATAATTTGAATCATATCGCCTTAAATTTGAGATACGATTTCCGAGATTGCGTTTCAAGTTTTTTCTACAACTTTTCTGCTCGCGCTAGTCATATTTTCATACATATTGGAAGGGCTTTTCAAAAACTACGTCACGCTATTTTGGACATTCGTCTCTAGTCCAGTCTATTTAGATTTTATTATTGCAATTCATTGGGTAAGAACATTTTTTTTTGTCATCTTTAGGGTACCATATAGGAAGCTTGAATCTGAGTTTTCGACCATCAACCCTTTGCAGGTTGTCCGCCATCTTGAATTAAGGGGTGATTTCTTGTATCGCCTATAACAGTCGTATTTTTAATTTAATCAAGAAAAAAGTAGATACCATTTTTCATGAGAAAAATAAGATCTACAAATTACTATTCTTAATATTTTCTCGTATTCTGCTTATTTGTTGCTTAAAAATCGATTATACAAATAAAAAGAGTGTTGAAAATTTTTTTAGATCAAATATCTTTTTTTCAGTGCTATCGCAAAACTTTTGAATAAAAAAATGTAATTTACACGATTTTCTACAATTTTTTTTGGAAACTTTTTTTTGATGAAGCAATTGTTTACTTACCGTAGCGCCTGGGAGTTGCGCGGTAGTTGGTAGTGCTGGATTGCGAGCGCTGTGCCGTACTAAATTATTCCAAGTTTCGTTGATTGAATGGAGCTCAACACTTTTTCTCTTTCTTTTTGATTTTTTTCAATTTAATATAATTTTTACTCTTTTGTGTGCGTGATTGGTACAATAAATTATTACTAAATTTAACAACATATTCGGTACAAAGTTACAGCATTTACACACAATATACAAAAGAACACTACATTAGCTGCACACAGTTAACACCATTTAAACAACATACTATACATAAATATAATTACATTGCACGTTTCCCTGCTAGAAAAAAAATATGGCCAATTTCCAATGTTACTTTTATGTCAGATTGGACGTAAGATCAAATTTTTTTCAACTGGGATAAATAAAAAAAAGAAGATTTTTTGTAAATCTATGAAACAAAAAATTTTAGTAAATAAGTTTTTTTATCGATTTGTTGCACAAATTTTCTCATCCTTCCTTTTTGAGAATTTTTCATATATTCTTCCAACAAAGAAGAGAAATCATATGGATAATCGTTTAAAATTATATTAAAAAATAGTAAATAATTGAAATACCAATAAAAAATAATCAAAGTTAGGTTTAAATAATATTTGTATGTTGATGGTAAAATTGGCTTTCGGGTAATAAAAGAATTGAAGTCAATTTGTCATTTAATCAGACGTTTTCACCTCTGTTATGGATCCTCATCGGTGATTTATTTCTGAAATTTGAGTACAAAAAATTTTTTGGTACGTGGAAATATATAATTTTAGAGTGGAAATAATTTTTTGTATGTATAAATTAGGACAAAAAATGTTAAAACTTTTTAGTGATTAAAAATAAATAAATAAAAAAACACTTTGATAACATTCATAACTTTCGTAATATTATCAAAAAACAAGTTTGAGCGCGCCTAGGGCGCGCGTCTTTCGGATCTCGCGCTTCGCGCTCGATGGTGATCTCGCCTCGCGCCCCGCGCTCGGTTATGAATTTCCCTCGCGCTACGCGTTTGGCCTTTGTACCTCCCTACAGTTTTATATAGAGCTTGTGGAACTCAAAAGCGGAATGTCGTCTAATTTAATTTGAT
>WSXT02132923.1:0-58670 GCA_011762715.2 Neuroterus valhalla
CTGGAAGTATAATTTGGAATTCATGTACGATCGTTATGTTTCGATGATTTGATGTCTTATGGAGTACAGTACGTATACGAAGTAACATTTTGTTAGATTTCTTATAACTCTCTCATGCTCAACACTAAAAACATTTATATTGTTTAAAAAAAATTATCTAAGAGGGCGCCTACATGCCTTAGGGGGGCAACTGATGGGGTGGGCGCTAGCGGGTTCTCCCGCCTCCCAACCTATGGCCAGTCCGCCACTGCTTTGTGCTGGTAGGATTTAATGTTGTGTATAATAGACATTTGTAAAACCATGTTTCCCCTGGAAAAACGACTCTTTTATAGTTATGAATTTTTATTCAGAACAGTAAAAGAAAAATATTTTTACTCTGCGTTCTAAATTGGTGCTTTCAAACAGATGAAATAAACAATCATTTTTCTGGTTGTTGACTGCTTCATTTTTTTAATTCGAGTTTGAAATATTTTTTGTTCATGATGCGGTGAATAGAAAAAGTAAAAAAATAGTATAAAAGAATGAAAAATATCGTGCATTCCATCTTTCAACGAAGTATGGATTTTCTGAGCTGACAAACAGAATTTCTCGTTTAGTCCAGTTTGTTGACTGTCTGACATTCAATATTAAGAAAGCATTCGCAGCAGTCAAGCGGTTTAGCGGAATGTATTATAGCATTAACCTGTTAAAAAAAATAAAGTTTATAGGATCTTGTTTGTAAAAATAAAATAAAATAATTTAAGAAACCCTAAAGCTTTTCATCATTTTTCAGTGGGTTGAGAAGGTTTTATTTGAAGCAATTAAGAAAGTCGCACTACGAAAATTTGAAAACTTTCCAAATTGAAAATTAGATTGCATCAAATGGAAGTGTTGAAAGTAATTCCAACTGTTACATTCAAATAAAGAATGTTTGGTAAAATGAATTAAATTTTATCCATCTTTGCTCTTTGATTATAAATTTATTTCAATTTTAAATTATTATTCATCAATTATTAATATTTAGTCGTAAAATGTATTATAAACTATAAAATTATAGCTTATCTTCATGTTTGATAAAATTTTAATATAACTTGCGAAAAAAAAGAAATTCTTCGATCCAAATTAACAATCTTTGTCTCCTCACCAAACGTAGACAAATTTATAATCGTTCCTTCAGCGTGTGTACATCGTTTGCAGATATTAATGACTAGCAGCGATCATAAAACCATCGCCTAAATTACCTCGAGCTACCAGAATTTTGAGAATTAAAACATCTTTCCTCCAACAAGGCTAGTTGCATTTCATTGACAATATAAATTTCGAACTATCATTATTTTGCGGAGGTAACACTGAAATATTATCATATCAAAACAAAAATTGTCTAGGGTTATGTATTTTCTTCTCATACGTTTGAACAATTTTATCATTCAAGGTTTCAGTCCTAATTAGAACTGCAATTACAATTGCAAGTATAAATTGATGTAGATACCCTGAATATTTTTGCAAGATATGTTACTGAAATCTGTAAATTTTGTGACCAAAAATATATTTTTTTGAAAATTTCTGTTAACAATTACTTGCGTCTGGTGCTAACTAATAACAAAGAAGTATATCCTAATATCTCTAAGAAGCGACTGGGTGTTATCCACCCACGCGATTTAAAAAATAAATGCTGAAAATTTCAATTAAAAAATCAATTTTGTTTATAAAAGTTTCAAACTCCAGTTACATCGCACTATAACATAAATAATTCATGGTTAAGTTAATAAGAATGGTACAACAGTGGAAAAATGGTAAGAAAAAGATTTTGCGAAATTGAAGGTTAGGTTGTAGAACATCTTCCATCTGAACCTCGGCCTTTTATGTCTACTTTACTATCTTAATTTGCTATCTAATGTACATATTTCATGGAACATAATAAAGATCCATCATTATTATTTTCTCGTCAGAAATTTATCTGGGGTTATTTCACCCGACGTTTTATCAACAGCCACGGACTGAGTGAAGTGCCTGATGAAGTCAAGATGCTAAAAATTGAAAAATGAACATCGAAATTTGTTGCACAGATCTTTTGGCAGACACAATATTTAGTTATTGGTGTGATCCAAAGTTCGTCTCGTAACGATGTTATCATTACACAGCAGCAGAGTGGGTTTAAGGCAACTTGCGTCACCTCTGGATGCTTTTTTAGAGCTACCAACTGGTACTCCACAAGGTTTTAGTTGCAAACTTCCTGATAGTCGAGAAAATTCCTTACAATGCGACAGGTGTTTGCTAAAACTGCTTTTTGAGCCGCTGCCAGTACCTCACTGAATCCTAGACGTTCGAGATCTTCATTGCATCTTGCGGGTACATTGCTCCATTTTATCTTCACTTCATGCCGCAGCTCACTATACTTATGGATCTTGGTCGTATAGGTTGCCTGCAAATTTCGGTTAAGTGGGCAAGCAATGTCGATGATAGAAACTTTCTCGCTACCTCTTTCATGAACCACGATGTCTGGTCGATTGGCTTGGATATAATAATCCGTCTGCAAAGTTACATCCCAGTATAAGATGCAATTTTCGTTTTCTAAAACAGGCACTGGAATATATCTGTAAAAAAGCATCCATTCTGTTAAGAATCCTAGGTTAAGTGCAAGTTGTTGATGTATATCCGCTCCATCATTATGTCTGTGAGTGTACTCCCTCTGAGCCATTACGCGACAGCCATCAATAATGTGCTGGATGGATTTGTTGGCATCTCCACAAAATCGGCACCTGCCAACCACGTCTTGATGTAAAACATGCTAGCGATAGTTTCAGGTGCTGACAACCCTGTCCTAAATCGCTGTCAAGAATCACTCCATTTCCGAAACAGGACGCTCTTTTTCAGCCAAATATTGTATGCCTCCTCATATTATTCTAAGGTTTTAGGGTACACGCCATGGATAGCTTTTTGTCTCCATTGCGTTTCCAATTCCACTCTGGTTTCTGCCCTGATATTTGAGGCTTCCACTGCTGAAAAACTCAAGGGCGTGTAATCGAGATCTGCTTCACAGATGGTATTGTAGAGCGCAACATCTCGCTTTCTGATAAAATAGTTTCGCAACTGTGTAACTTGCGATACACAAAGCTGCTTAACATCTACAATTATAACAAAGGTTCGGATAGCATGTATCTAATTGTCGGACAGAATTTTTAAGATGCAAAATGTTTTATTTAAAAATGTATTTCACATCAAATCGAATTCATTTTACTGATTATTTTCCAATTACTTATTCTCTATTGGTCACTCAGTTTCTCGGAAGTTCAACGTGATTTCACGCGGTTTCCTGGCACAAAACATAGAGATTGACCCCAAAGCGATAAATGATGACCGGCTTTCGAAATATGTTTAATCCAGTAAATCGAAAAATCGTACACCTGTTTTTTTGCCTTTTGGGACACAAGAAACTATGCAAATTTCAAACATCTATTTACTTGTAATGATTATGGTTTCCGGCACTATTTCTACGACAAAATACATAAGAATGTCTGACCACTTGTATGTGTCCGGAAACCGGTACACTTACCCTATGTCGTGGCAAAACTATCCTTCCAATCGTCGAATTACTGTGGTGCATTTGATGCTTAGTCTCAACGCGAATAGTTTTGCTTATTCTGTCCAGGTCGGTGTTTGACCATTTTATGAGCCCAAAAGAGTACGTCAGAACCGGAAGAGCATAGGTGTTGGTAGCCCTGATTTTGTTTGAAGAGTAGAGAGAACTCTTAAGAACCAGTCTGAGTCTTGCAGTGAAAGCATTCATAAGGCTCTTCTTATCTACAGTATGCTGAATACCCTTGGACTCAAGAATACCCAGATATTTATATGACTTACCCTCAACCATTGTATCTATACGGTCCTGAATCTCATTCTCCAATTCTTCGGTTTCTAATTATTCTCGATTTAAATAGACTGTTCTGAATTTATCTAGGCCGGACTCCATTTGAAAACTGTCTTGTGACATTTACCACTTGCTACAGTTTATGGTTTGAACTAGCGTACAGTTTCAGGTCTTCCATGTACAGAAGATGAGTTAGTACATGACCATCATCATGATCATGTATTTTGAATCCATTGGACATGCTATTTAGTGCTTGGCTCAATGGATTCATCGCTAGACAGAACCATAGAGCACTGAAGGAGTCCCCCTCGACGAAATCCATCGTAATGCGAAATGGTTTAGTTGTCCTTGGCTGTCCATGATCAAAATACTCGATTTTTGTTTCCCAATGCGTCATCGCACGACCTAGGAGGTCAATGATGCGTGGGCAAATTTTGTAAATTTCCAAAACTTGAACCAAATTTTCATGTGGTACAGAAGGAAATGGTTGCTTGTAGTCAATGTAAGCCATGTGCAAGTTTCTTTGATCTTTCCTAGCTTGCGTCATGGCCACAGCGTCAATGGCAACTAGATCTCTACTGCCCCACGAGTTCTTACTACTTCTTTTTGTTTTTCGTTAAGGATGTTATTCTCATCACAATGAGCGTAAACTATATCTGCGGTTACAGTTGTCAGATACTCATAAATCGTTGGGAGACAGGCTATCGATAGAAATACAGATGGATTTCGAGCGTCAGGGTTTTTAGGCAACATATACGTGGTTCCTCTGAGCACAAAATTCGCGCATTAGATTAAGATGTTCGATAATCTCCTGGAATCACCTCGCCAATGCAGTGTGCACACTTTTAAGATACTTGCACCAGAAGTTGAGCACCATTACCGGACCTTCCCAATTACTAGATCTTCCCAAAACCGCTGAAACGTCTGAGTCTGTGGTGATAGTACGCTCCATTACAGGGTTTTCGCTTGCCCTTTCCTTCTCTAGTTAAAACCATGCAGCAGTTGGATTGCTTCTGTTTTTTTTCCTCAAACGCCTGACCAGTAATCAGTCATGTCATCTGATTGAGGAACTTCGGTGTTCAGCTGCATATTTTGCTCTTTAATTAGTTCACAATAGAGCTTTCTCTCATATGCCCAGATGGTTCGATTTTGCTGCTTTCTTGAACTACTCTTACTGTATCGAGGCTATTTAGCAGTAATGCCATCAAGTATGTGCCGCTGAAAGTCTATAATCTCATCTAACGATGTTGGTGTCAATGACTCCATGTTCCGCGGGTAGATGATATTAATGACATGGTGAATCAGCTTTCGGGTTATATTTCCTTTCTTGTATTGGGGCAAAGACTACATCTGTAGGCCTTGTTCTACGACCCAAAGTTCTAACGACTGGCACAGCCGCACAATATAAAAAAGTTTGCAACTGTAACACTGATGATTCCGCATTCAGGTGCAAAGGTAAAATCTTGTTGTTGAGGTGCCATATCAGTGCATGCAGATCCTTTATGATGAACATTCTCGGCAAAGAATCCCTTCTCGTAGGTTCTATATTTCTGACTCCCCATAAAGCTCAACAGAAATTCCTTTCAAAGTGCTGCAGTTTTTCTGGGATTTCGCTGTTTATATCAACGTGATACTGTTCTTTTATCCTAGTGGCTTGATGCGGGTACTCAAGTAAGAAGAAATGATGATGTTCTCTTCTCACACTCTGACAACTACTCTGTGTCACAAAATAGAGGCGCATCACATTTGTTTTCATATGGTAAGTCCATTTGAAGTGCCTCCTTGGTCGCTGAATCTCCACTGCAACTTCTGGTTAAATTGGGCCGTCTGCTTTTGGAAGATGTGGTGGTACTGGATCATTAAAAGGTTGTGCAGGAACCTCAATGACATGATGGTGCTGTATTGTCTCATTTGTCTCCGCTTGATCTTGTAATGCTGCTTCTTTCAACTGATGTTCATCATCGACGGTTTCCCCCGTCGATTTCTATTCTCGCTTAGTCTCCATAGCTCTGTCTTCTGAGATTAGAAGATTATTTATTGTGGATGATCTTAGACTAGTGATGAGATCCTCTACTAAAACTCTCTGTATATGGAAATACTTATCTGCAAACTTCGTTCTCAAATTGTAGCCCTTTTTGCGCTTGGTCTCAAATTTCGTGCTTTGGTAATAGAGACACATTAATTCTTCCATCATTTTGGTTGTCCAGATGATGCTCTCCCACGGTACTCCTGTTGAGGTGGTTGGCTGCAATTCGCTTGAGCTAGCCAAAGCATCTTCAATAGACACAGACGATGTTCAACCGTTTCCCGCATTCCGCAAATGTCTTTGCTGACCAGATTGTTGATTAGCGAGATCTACCTGACCATCACGTAGCTCACCGTGACCACCGTCCCGCAAGCTGTGACCCTCAGCGGTGGCTCCAGGGGCGCCCCGATGATCCTCGGGAAGCGACAAGCGTTTCAATATATTCAAAAGACTCTCCATCATGATAAGGTTTTTTTTGGTGTTCCTCTTAGTCACTTCCCTCCTCGTTTTTTGTCTGTCTGTCATGGAAAACCCTATCAGTAGCAATGCTACGGCCGACGTAGCCATCAAAGTCATGAGAGCAAAGCTCAAGCCTTACCGCGACGAGAACGCGAGAACATCATTATTTTCTCGTCATTTATCTCGGGTTATGTCACCCGGTGTTTTATCACCAGCGACGGACTTAGTCAAGTGCCTGGTGAAGGTACCTTATTACAAAGTTCATTCCAGCAGATTGCAAAATTTTCGAGCGGTACTATTACTCTGGATACGAATCCTATTTTTTTTTGTGGCGATTCAGATCCTGCAATAATGATTTATTAATATCTCTATTTCGCATTCCTTTCTTTTGCCCTGTTTCTATATCACGCGGCATACTTCTCAATATATTCTTTCGAATAGCACAAAAGCCGATTGGAATAGAAGATTTTTTCCATTTCGTGATTCAGCACTTACACTGTGATGCAAATATTTTATTGGAGGAGGGCTTTTAATTAGCAGATTATGTTCACCCCGGTCACCATGCCATGACTGTAAGCTTTCTTTTAAGATAATAAACAAAAAATATCTAATTTTTAAAGAGTTTTTAGATGTGCCTGGATTAAAATCAGAAGTCTCAAGACATAAAAAATGGTATTTTCCTGATTTTTCTGGAAAAGTATAGATTTTTTCGGAAATATGCTTATGAATGGAAATATTCCTTTTCTATGATCTGTAACTTTCCTAGAATTTTTTTTACCCATAATTATTGCAGATAATGAAAACACTTGGATTATAATCCATAAACACAAAATTACCATTCTTTCCGTTAAATTTCTTCAAAATGATATAGAAATACGATATCCGCTTTTGACTAAAAATAGTTCTTATTGCCACTTCCCCTTTGTTTATCTCAATCTTATAAGCTTTCGTGAATTTCGCTTTATTTTATTGCTTCTAATGCGTGAGACGAAAATAGGTAGGGTGGTAGAATAGGTGGGTTTAACATCAACTTTTAAAACGTTGCAGAGTATATTTAGTGCTCAACAGGGAATATCTCTCAAATCAATAGAGATTAGTGGTTTCGAAAATAGGCCCTGAAATCAGGCATGGTTTCCTCTATAATTTGAGATAATCTTTTTTTCGACAATATCATATGTTCCAATAATTTTTACTTTACTCAGTATCAAAATAAATTCGATTTGTCATTCGGTAACGTGTCCCTTACCATACTTTTTCACATTTTTGGCGATTTATAAATTTTAGAAGAAAGCTCTGAATTATTACTATCCAAACATGTTGGCAAAAAAATTATCTTCTGTTTCAAAATTGATCTTTTTAGATGGAACTCATCTATTTGATTGAAAATTCGTCTTTTTTTAAGGCATTAATCTTCTTGGTAGAAAATTCTTTTCGATTGAAAACTTGACTATCTAGACAAAAACCCTCTCTCTTAGTCTTATCTCTCTTAGTAATTAGAATCATATTATGTATTTTGTTGAATATGCGTCACCCCCATAAGTTTGTTTTATAGAGTCCCAGAAATACCACAAAAGTGGGAAATTGGGTTATGCTAGTTTTTTGCCGATGAATATAATTTTTTTTTCTTTTTTTTTGTTTGTTTTTGACACATAAAATATTATTTTTTATTGATAGTTAGATGTTACAAACAATTTTTTGAAAATTTCATTTTCGTTTTTAGCAATTTTCGATTTGCTCAATTTTTTATTCAAAGCAAGGCAGTTGTCAATTGCAATAAACAAACATGATTGTTTAAACAAATTATTATTATTTATAACAATATTCTCTTTGAATAATTCTGGAAAGTTGCGGTTTTTCCTGAAATTTCGAACTGTTTGTCCACTTTTCAATTAGAGTTCAGTAACCGTTAATGCAATTTAAAAAAACTCTATTGCTTAAAAAATGCATTATTCTTCACAATCATATCTTTACCTATAGTTATGCTGAAAACTTGCGATTTTTGCTGAAGTTTTCTACTTCTTGAAAATATTCCATTTAGAGGAAGGTAAAAATTTATCATCGTTCATGACTATTATTTAACTTGCTATTATTACTATTACTACTTTCATGGTAGATATTTCTTATTATTTTATCCTGACTGAAAAGTCAATGAAACGCTGGAAAAACCGAAGCTTTATAGCATTAACACAAATATATTTATATATTTATTATAGCAAATAAGTTTTTTTAACGATTGCGTTAGTTACATTGCAATTATAATTACCTCACTCAAAATGAAATATTGGCAACGTTCAAAATTACAGGAAAAACCGAAACTTTCTAACATAACTGTAGAAGATATTCGTAAACAATATCAATTTTGTTAATCGCATTGATGATTACGGAAGTCTAACTAAAAAGTGTATAAATAATTCGAAATTTCAGAAAGAACCGTGAATTTTCAGCATCACTTAAGACGAATATTGTTATAAATAACATTTAATTGTTTAAACAATTATTATTGTTAATTCATATCAATAGGTGCTTCGTTTCGGATAAAAAGTCCAGGAAAAGTTTGAAATTCCAGAAAAAAACTTTCTACTTCTTTTTTACAAAAACAAATGGTTAAAAACAATAATTAAATGTTTAAACAATTCTTTAAAATATCCAACTACCAGTGTAAAGTAATATTTTATGTAGTGGAAATTGTTTGTACCTCAAAAAACCGAAAAAAAATCATATTTAGCGCCAAAAACTTGCAAAACCCAATTTTCCGCTTGATGGGGTTTTTGGAAACCTATAAAACTTACTTGAGGGTGAAATTCGAAAATAATTATAGATTTGTATTCTATGGCTGATTTCGAAGAGAAATAGACCAGATAAAAGATACAACTCGATACACCGAATATTGAGTTTTCAGAACAGGCGCGTAGCCAGAAAAATTTTTCGGGGGGGGTTTTGTTCAATGTGTCAGCAAATATCAAACATATGTATATGTATATGTATAGATTTTCTGACATTTGGGGGGGTGACCCCCCCCCCCTGGCTACGCGCCTGTTTCAGAATAAAATTTACAAAAATGTCTTTTTTACTTATGGGGAATACAGGTTGAACCTAATGCATTTTTTTCTTCGTTGGAACATATTGGGGGTTAAAAGCATGAAATCAGCCTTAAATAACATTTTTTCCACGTACATCAACATCATGATTAATGATAATCTTCTGTAGGGGAATTTCCCCTCATTTTAAGTGGATTAGAAACTTGAAATTTCCTCAATTATTCTTGTTAGAAAAAATAAACACTTTGGCAATAATGCGGTCGAATAACAACCTCAAAACTTCTAAGAGCACTCGCAAGAGATAAGAATAAGAGCCTCCTGAAAGCTTTCATCCAAAGTCAAACGTCATTCACAACTCAGTGCTTCTTCACCTGCTGTCAAAGTTTTGATTTCTCCGAAAACAAGATGCGCACTCAGCCAAATGCATGGTCCACATGTCAGATTGTGGTATGGTTAGGTATGGTTAGGTATGTCAGGTTGACATCGAGACTGATCGATCGATTGTTTTGTAGGACTAGACCTGACTAGACACTAGACTATAAATAGATATAGTACGTACACTTTACCTACCAACTTGCGTGGTGTTTGTACACTATAGTTGCCTTCATTTTTTCTTGAACACACACGGATGATCACACAGAAACCGCACAATTATTCAATCGCGAACTGTCCGTCAGATTTCTGCGGTTACTTTATTTCTGACATCACCGTAGTTCTCACCGTCGGCAAACCAGGTTTTTAACCGTATTTTCCTTACCGACTGATTTTTCAGGTTCGCCAACTTTCCTAAGTTTACTTTTGAAATCAAAAATATATATCCTCATGTCACCATGATTTTACATTGTTTATAAAATTGATTTATTCTTCGATCGAATTGATTTCATTCTCTATATTCAGTGACCAGGATTTCTAAAAACCTTTGTCTCTAATTACTAAATATATTAGTTTACGACAGTCAACAGATTGTTGAAGTGATTCATCTTAATATTATTATTATTATTATTATTATTATTATTATTATTATTATTATTATTATTATTATTATTATTATACCCTCAAACCAAATCCCTTGCGGGGTAAGTTAATGTTAAAAACAAAAAAGCTGTTAACATAATCTAACTACAATTTTAAATAATAAATTTAATAAATTTGTAACTGAAAACTAAACAAGAAAACTTTCAATTTTCTTTATTTTCAAAATTTTCAGTTTAAGAGTTTAAAATTAAACAATCTCTATTTGTCTAATTTCAAAGATAAACTAGTTGGAGTAATTGGAATTCATCAATATCAATCGTAAAAGTGTAATTTCCAACAGAATTTACCAAAAATCACCGATTCCAGAAAAAGGTACTCGACAACGTTCAAAATTTCGAAAGAAATGTCGAATTGAAAATTTAGGAAATTTTAACAGTTGCAGATAGAAAAACAAAGTCACAAAAATTCATTAATATTTAAACTGAACATTGAATATAACCCATTTCAAGTAATTTCATTAAACGGTTCTAAATATTATTGTAAATGAATGGTTTTCAAAATATAAAATTTTTTACCGAAGCTGTCACAGTTTTAAATTGAAGAATTGACACTATAAATAGGCAAAATAGACAGATTGATTAATATGTCGAAATTTCGGAGGAAAAAATTACTAAGTTTCTCTACAATTCTGTGTGTTAAGGTCGCATCGAACATTATTTACGAAAATGAATTAGAATTCCGGATAGCGAAAAAGTTTGATCCTAAATAACTCACCAGTTATTTTTTCACCTAACAGGTTTGATTTCCTTAAAACAGATAAGTTTTCCACCAAAAGAGTTATTTTTATCTCATGAAAGACAAATCATCAACAAAATATCAAAATTTGTAACCAAAGAGATAAGTCTTCAACTAAAAAAAGAATCCTCAACAAAATATTTAGTTGAATTTACAACCGAAGGGATAAATCTTCAACTAGAGATATCAATTTTCAACAAAGAAGTTCCACTTTTAACCATGTTTTTAAAATTTCAACCACAAAACTAATAATTCCCAACGAAAACATTTTTCAACAAATTACTTGAATTCTCGACCACCGAAACAGATTAATTATTATTGACAAAACAGCCGCATTTTTAACCAAAAAGGTTGGAATTTTATCAAAATAGATTCAACTCAAAATCACAAATAATCTACACTTCAGTTTAATTTTCACCAAATAATATAATTTTCGACCAAATAGTTGAATTATCTAAAAAAATATTTGATGTTGCAACAAAAATTAAATTTTTAACCAAACAAGATTTTTCAGTCAACTCTCTAAATCTGAAATAGTGAAAATTTCACTTTTTGAATTAGTGAAAGCTATTTTACTATTGAAATAGTGAAATCATTTTCTTGCACAATTTCAATTAGTGAAATTCACTATTGTCATAGTGCAATTTCAACTAGCACTCAATTAGTCAAAAATGACTAATTCAAATAGTGAAACTGAAATAAAGGAAAAGTATAACCTCAATTCCTTATTTTCGATCAGACAAATTTGAAATATAAGTACTTATAAGGTAATGATGTAACTATAATACTTGATAGTAGTTCGTGTTAAACATTTATTTAAAAATAATAATTTTTCAAAATAATATTTGTATAAAATTCAGAAATAATTTTTTTTTTTTTTTTAGTCGTTTATAATTATGTGAGAATATCTCTTTTGAATATAAGAGTGAACCGACCCATTAAATCACCCATTCTAAGAAGTAAGTACATATAATATATTTTTAAATTGCCAGAATAAATGTAAAATTTTTTTTCAATAATAACGCATCGACGCGTTTCGAAATATTTTTCTGTTCCTTCTCAAAATGTGAAAATTACAAGAATTTCCGAAGGTTTAAAGGGACGACTAAAATTTCAAGGAAAATGAAATTCCCGACATTGCGAAATTCCAAATTCAAAAATTCCCGTATAAGAAAATTCCTGACATTTTTTCTTGAATTAGAAATACCAATCAGTGTACGAAAATTGTATTCAAAAAATAAATTTAAACAAGCGTGCTAATAAACTGCAGGATATAACTCAGCACTGATTTATCTCTCCGTTTCTTTAAAAAAAAATAATAATAAAAATTCGAATTCGTAAATATTTTTCATAGTTTTTGTAAATACTTTGCACATTTTCAAACAAAATTGTTCATTCAGAAACATATTTTCTACAAGTATTGTTATTTTAAATTGAACGAATAATTTTTTAAACTGTACACATTTAAAAAAATGTCTTTCTTCAATTAAGATATTTGATTCTTTTATTTTCAATAAATGGATGATATTTAATTATATTTTTTTCGATAATATTATTTGATTATAATATTTCTTTGTATTAATAAGACAAATAGACTCGTTATGATGTGGAGTGGTTCATTTTAAGTTATTAATGACGAAAAAATTGCCATAAAGATTCGGAATGAGTTGCAAATAATAAATACGATTGATTGAAATAATGTTGCATTGATTATTTTTATCAAGACCTGTGACTGTAGCTAACCCACCGTTTGAATTAGCGAAATCCACTATTCTTATTAGTTGAAGCCGCCAAATCAAATTAGCGAAATTCACTTTTTGAATTAGTGGTCACCACTTTCCGCATTAGTGAAATCTTCTAATTGAATAAGTGAAACCGTAAAACCACTAATTGAAATAGTGAATTTCACTATTTCATTGTGACCCACTTTTTTAAAATTGGAATAGTGAAATTCACTATTTCATATTTAGAGAGAAGAACATAAAATTTCAACCTAATTGTAAATTTTTCCAGCCAAAGAAACGAATTTTCTACGAGAGTGTAGAATTTTCTGCAAGAAAGTTGAATTTTTAACCCAAAAATATAAATTAATGATAAAAATGTTAATTCTCAAATTTTCCACAGAAGTAGTTTATTATTGAACCCAAAGAGTTTATTTTCAATGTTTCCGAATTTTCAGCCTATAAAGTACTCTGAGGCCCGAATAGTATGATCACGATAAAAAGTGAAATTTAAGGTTAAAAAAATGAATAAAAACGATAAAAACTTATTCGCGAAATGCTGAACTGGAAGGAATTGAGTTTGATTTAAAAAATGTAAACTAATGTGAGCGAATCATTTTAGAATTTTGAGGATCAAATTTTTATGGGTTCCTGAAAATTGTCTTTGAATAGCATCGAAAAATCAATTTTCCAATTCAAGGAAACGAATTAAAATTTGCTAACAAAAATGTTTGAAATGTAAAAATGATTTTCTGATAAAATAAGGATTTATTGTGTCTATTAGGAGAAGAAAGTTATATGTTTGCTTCATAAATAACCGAAAATTTATTTTCTTTAAGTGTTTTTCGATCACAAGGGGAAAAACCTTCATTTAAGTGTGTTTTTTCTTTTTATAAAATATTGATTTAAGATTTCTCGTTAGAACTCTATTGGTACTTTGGTGCTAAAAGAGTGGCAGTTAGTTTCATTAAAAGGTTTTTTCTTAGAAAAGAAATCAATTTTATCATTTAAGTCGAAAAGGTATTAAAAAGATATGAAGCTAGACAATTAAAAAAGAAAGGAGAAGATAGGAGAAGGAGACAAGTACATAATCAGATATGTATCTAGTTCTGAATTGTCAATCTTTTTATCACTACATTAAAAATGAGATTTCGAGTAAATCTTTTCAACTCAATAGTTAATTTGATTTTTTTAAAGTTCTTTCGCAAAAAATTCATTTCTGGCATAATAGTTGGTTATCCAGTTTTGTAAATTATACTGCAACCCTCCTTGTTTTCTCGGGTGTTCCCGGTTTTTCTGTCTTTTCACTTCTGCAGTTGGTACGCCTGATGCGATGATTCAGTTTGTATCAAGAAGGCGGCGCTGCGATCGATTCAATAAAATCCCCTCAGATCGGGCGGTGTTCAGCGAATGGCTGCGAAGCGTCATGTGTTTGACACTGACAGCCAGGGAGAAGTGACATTTCCGCGATCAAAAATGCGGCAGACGAAAGTGTTTTAATGATTTCTCTAAGCGCGCACCGAGTCGCCTAATATGGAAGAATGGTTGCTCACGAGGTCGTGTTACTGTTGTTCGCACTGGCAGGTAAGAAATTCCAAAAATCCCCAATAGACAGTTTCCACTTGCCGATCAATGAATAGTTATATTTATATGCAAGCGAGGCTCCGCGTGTGGTCATATACATGCCGCATGTACCTGTTTAAATCGCGACTATCTGATTGGGATTCAGGGACACATTATGCAAGTTCTCTAATAAAATCACTACCTTATCCCTTTCTTCTTTCTCTAGCTAGTTGTCTTTTTCAAAAATCCATAATTCCAGATTCTTCTCGGATTTACCGCATTTTTTTTTAAATGCCTTTCATCCCCTCCCATTTTTTAAGGAGGTTCTTAAATTTGAATGAAAGATAATGATTCAAATAGAACGTTTGAAAAGGTTAAAAAGTTTACTTTGTTATAATGTTAATTTTGAGATCGAATTTTCATTTCTGATAACCCTGCTTTGTACCTTTGAGCGATTGGAGATCGGAATTTAAATGTTCCAAATTTGGCTATGTAATATTATTTTTTCCTCTTAGTAAAAATGAAAATAATCTAGAATGGGGACTCTGAAATTGACTTAGCTTCTTAAAAGTCAATAATGTTAAATTATAACCTTCAAAATATGACATATTTCAAAAGAAAGGTTTTATAAATATTTTCAAAAATAAAGTTTTTCAACAGGAAACTAAAATCAGTTATATTAATTAGGCATTTAAAACTAAAAATCTATCAGTAAGAATTTCAAATTTATGCAATCAAAATTAAACATTTTCAAAATAAACAAAGTTCAAGAGAGAAGTGTTCGAAATGGAAGTATAGATAGCGCTATTGAACCTTTTCATTGATTCAAGCCTTGAAATTGAAAACCTTTAGAAGTGGAATTTCAATTATTAAACGGGATTTTTCTTTGATATTTGCTACGTAATATGAAAAACAGAGGTACTTTTATATGTTTTGTTGCTCTAATTTTGTGTTGATACAGTGAACTTTTTTAAAAACATTTGATTCTGAGAGGAATCGGTTAATTTCAGTAGATAAAAATAGTTTTGGAAATTCAAATAGAAAAAAATGTGTAGAAATTTAAATTTTGGTGTCGAAACATATAATTTCGCAGACTCAGAATTTTCACTTTACGGTTCACTCCAGAACAGGAAATTTCATTGAATGTTATAATTTTCATTTCGGAACAGAGACTTTTCATAATTTTCTAAATTAAAATACAAAATGTTGCAAGTGAGTATAATTTTGACTCGGAAGATGCAATTTTTTACATTAAACCTGAACTCTAAAAAATAATCTCAATTTTAATTTAGAAGAAGAAGAATAAAAAAACCCTGTTGAAATTCAGTATTATTATTATTTTGCAAAATTCTCTGTCAAAGATTAGATTTTTTATCCTCGAGACCAAACGTTATCTGATGTTTCTATGCTCGAAATTTCAATTCTATTCCTTAATTTCCTGTTCCAAACCAGAATATTTGAAAGTGTGTGAAAAATGTTTGAAATCCATTGAATCTTTTGAATAAAAAGTCAATAATTTATTTTTATTATTATTATAAGTTCTAGCTTTTCACTATGAATTTCAAATTCAGGATTTGAAAATCTTATGGAATTAAGGAACAAAGCTTGACGAATCCAAAGTGAATTTGGAAATCCTTGTTTTTTCTTTTTTTTTAAGAAAATACCTGAAAAATGTAATCAAATCGAATGAAATCTTGCACTCCCTTATCTAAGTCAAAGGTTAAACTTCAAATACGTTTATTGCGGTTTTGCTTACAAAAAAGTTTATGGAAAATATTAGCCTAATTTGTTTAATCTCATGTTATTGTCTAATTTTTGAGCAAAAATTTTTTAGAGACGTTTTTGCAACATTAACTTCTCCATCTAATAATTACAAATTTTAGTGTACCTAGTTTTGTAGATAAAATGATATTATAATAATAACAATATAATATACGAATTCATTATTGAAATGTGAACTTTTTACGTTTAATCGTTTTTTTTAAGTTTGTCTTATATTGAAAAATAATAATCATATTAACTTTATCAAATAGGATGCCTAAATCAAAATTTGAACATATTCGAAGCTGAGAAATTTTAAATGAAACTTACGAAAGCCAATAAATAAAATTATAGAGTTCGGAATTGCCAATCACTCTTAAATTGTTGAATGGGTCACATAAACAATTTAGTTTGAATTCAAACATTCTCAATTATACAATGTAGATTGAAGTTGGAGGTTTTTAAAAAGTTTCTTGTTCAAAAATTTGTTGGATACAGAAAGGATAATGTTTAATTTTAATAGTTTTAATTTTAATGAATGATAATCGAACAATTATTCTATTGAAGTTTCAAAGACTTAACAATTTAAACTCGGAAACACTCAAGTTTTCACCGTTCTGGAGTGTTGTGTTCGAGATGAAAGGTTTAAAAGTGAATAATTTATGTGTGAGAGATTTAATAAAACAGATTCAATTTTCCGTAACTGATTTCTCACAATCAGATCTGTATCTGGCACATTGTATGCAGATTTTAACAGATTTCCGTTCCGATTGTATCTTTCTGATGATCTGCAATAATTATACAAATATAGAATTCATCCGGCTAGTTAACAATGCTAGTCAATTCGAAATTGTTTGATTGCAAAAGATACAGGTTCGTGTGCAGAACGATTCAGATCGCATGACAGCAATTTAGTTATGTAATTTTAAAGAGCCGGTTTGTAAATTAGAGAAAAATGTTCTTGTTGTTTCAAATGAAGAAATAAAATCGCTAAAGAAATCAAAATTTAGAATAAAAAACAATACTTCAAAATATTAAAAAAAAATTACCACCTCATATTCATAAATGTGCTTGAATTTAGATCTAAACTTGAATTGAGTTACAATTGATCTTATTTGAACAAAACCTCATGAATAAATTCTAGAATTAAAATATTGACCTTTTGAAATTCATGCTTCTTGCTGAATTCGATTTGATCTTTGAATTCAAGGTGTAACATTTTGAAGTGATATTTTCACTGCTTACGGGGGTTCAAAATAAAACAAAAACTATGTCAGCAGAACAATTGATCATATTGTAGGTGATTGTAAAAAAATGCATAAATATATTTAACTGCATGCTATGACTCATGAGAAAAACTATAACATAATTATGAAAACAAGGAAATTAGTAGGAAGTATTTACGACACTTCCTAATAGTCGAATAATTTTCTCATACATTCAATGACAAACAGATTGAAAGTTAAAAATGTTCGGTAATATAATAATATCCTGTTTGTAAAAGTATCTTCGAGATTGAGGATGATCAGTCGGTCATAATTTGAGCCTAATTTACGACGTGAGTCTCGATAGAATAACCTCCTGTCGTGTGAGATAAAATCGTCGTTTCTATTTTTCTGACTTTAGTTACAAATTAAGAGACGCATGTGACTCAACAAAATAATTTTATGAGAAAAAAATGTTTCTTCGATCCTAATAAATATGGATTAATTGGAAAATATACAAACTCCTTGAGTTTAAGGGTAATCATTGTTATTAATCGTATGCTTACACTTTGTTCAAGGTGAAAATTTGGAAACCTTCAGAGAGTGCATTCAACTTTTTAACAAAATCCTAGTGTAAAGCAATTAAACTAGCAAGAGATTTTGAAATAAAAAATATGTTTGTTTCTCTATTTTTAGAGTTAAATTTAATTCTTATTTCTCATGAAGACAAAAAGTTATTGTATCATCAATCAACTCGGAATTATGTGACTGATTAATTATAATACAAATTAAATGATAAATAATTAAATATAAATAGACTAATAGACATACCAATTCTGAAACTAATTTCAGATAAAAATTATAAAAAAAAGATCATTGTTCGTAGAGCAATATTATTTATGACAATTTTTTTTACAATTCAAAAGTACTTTTCTTATACCTATAGCTACGCCTGAAGAATATTTCAGACAAGAATTAAAGTTACAAGTCATGGCAGAAGCAGATATTGCGTGACTAATACTAGAAGGGCGCCATCCCCTTGAGTAAAATCCAAATACAGCCAGCCCTTATGGCTTGAGTCACGCATTTGAAATATCATCTACGTGTCAGACCAGCAATTATAAATTAATATAATAAATGATATTGTGAATCTTCGATGAAGGAAAAAGATTTTCGTTCCTCATGAAAATATTTATTTAAGGAATTTCATTCGATAATCTCGTAAATGCTCTCTTATAATTACAGTTTTGATGTTATTGTAATTAATTGTAATTTTGATTTTAATTTTCTTATAATTTTAATGGAAATAGAAAAGTATTGAATAAGCAAAAAAACGTTGTTAGAAAGTCGTTCCGTAATCTTTATTTTGCCCAGAAGAAAAATTTCTTTTTTTAAACGAACTTTTGTAGAAAGAAACATGAAAAAGATGTACGCAGTCATTGTTGAAATTAAATCACGATTATTGATTAAAAAAGTTTTCCTGGAGTTCTGAATATTTTAAATAAAAAAAATAAAAAAATGAAAATTCTGGTTTCCAAACTTTGAAGGAGAGACGCCAAATTATTAGGCGGTGCTATTTAGAAGAATCGCAACTGAGCTTCCAATTTAAAAGCAAAAAATTTTTATTTTGTGCTTCACCTTTGTTCTAATTCAAAAGGTTACAAAATTTATTCATTCAATGTAATTGAATTTTAAAGCTAACAGAATTGAAAACAATGAAATTCGGAAGATTGGAAATTTGAAGCCTATAAATTAATATTCAAAATTTGTCCAATCTTATCTCATCAGTCGACTTGATAACTTTCTGATTTCACACAAATTTTGTTGAATTTTCATGCATATTTTAGAAACTTCTAATAATTGAACTTGAAAAGATTTTAGTAAATTTTGAAAATTATTGTGAAACAGATTAAACACTGGGCAGTGTATTAAAATCCTTTGAAATTCATACCTTTTGGGAGGCCTTAAAAATGGTTTGGATTTTTTCTAAGTGCCTCAATCGTTATAAACTTTCTGAATTTTTTTTCATTTCCTAAAATATTTTGCAATTCATTCAAATGTACTGAATCTTGTGAAATCTTTTCTAATTTTTATAAATCGTTCAAGAAAGACAAAAATCGTCTGAAAACTTTGTGACTGTTGAAAAGTCTTCGGCACTGTTTATAAAATTTTCAGAAATTCTTCAAGATCATGTACATTTGTTGAAATTCTCCAAGCCTTGTACATTTTTTCACAATTCATTAAAATTCATTGAAAACTCAATATGTTACGATGTACTTTAATATTCGGAAAAATTTTAAATATATCAAATTCCATTTCAATTTTCTTATCTTGTGAGATTTTCAGAAACTCCGTGGAAGTTTTATGGAAACTATCGAAGTCTTTAACAATTTTCTTGAATATTTGAAATACTGAAAATATTGATAAGAATCATATAAAAAATGTTGGCCTGTATTAAAATTGTTTTTCAACTCTATGTACTAGGTATTTCGAAAATATTTTGATATTCCTTCAAATCTTAAATTACTCTTTTGAAATCTATGACACAAGGTATGGAAATAAATTTTTTAGCTTTTGTAGTTCTGATAAAAATAATACCTTCTCTGATGAGAATGTAAAAAATGCACCTTTCAACATCTAAAAACTGCTGTGTTATTTCCATGTAGGTGTGTATAAAGTGTAAAGGCTACTTTCATCTTTTTAATCCCAGAGAGAAAATGAAAATTTTCTAAATTCGAAAAGTAAAGGATTGGAAATTGAATGAAGCTTTTCCCATCATATATAAAAATCCCTTCTTAAGTAAATCCGAATCTTATTCCACTTTTGAAATTTTCAGGATGGCAGAGAGCACTAGCGGAGGTGCCAGTACGCGAAGTAGCAGTAGATTTAGGTCAAAATTTAAGTCTGCCTTGCGCGAGCGATGAAACATTGACGCAGCCGGCAGACTATGTGGCGGTAATGTGGATCAGAGATGGTCGAGAGGACGGCCAGATTCAAAGATCGAAAGTCAAGCCTAATGGAACTCTAGAGCTGATCAATGTCACCAGGCACGATGCAGGGAACTACTCCTGTACTCTAGACAATGTCGGCAACTCGGTGAAAAGTAGAATTGTTGTACGAATAAGAAGTGAGTAAAAATAGTATATTGTGTTTCAAGGGCGTAAAATTGTCAATTCTCACGAGTGGGGATTGTCAATTGTTCGCTCTCAGGGTGGCGACTTCACCGGAAAACCAGGAAGGACCGAAAAATAACCAGGAATTTAATAGACCGGGAAATGACCGGGAATTCAATTTATTAACCGGAAATTACTTGACTTCATATTTTTTGTGTGAAAATTGATAATCTCAGTGTAGAAAGATCTCTGTTCGGCAAATCTACATTATTACACGTAGATAATTGCCTTACTTACACTTAGGAGTTTTTCTTCTAAATTCAGATTCTTCTTCAATGACGCTTAATTGTTTTGTGCAAAATTCGACTTGTAAATGAATTATTTTCTTGTTTGAAATTCGTATTTTTCGCGGTTGCACTTGGAAATTTCTTTGCAAATTCATGCTTCCCTATTACGCGTTGTGTTTGAAAATTTTTATGAAGTATAATCGTCCAAAATTTTTTGTGTAAAAATTGATAATCTCAGTGTAGAAGGATCTCTGTTCGGCAAATCTACATCATTACACGTAAATGATTGTCTTACTTACACTCAGGAGTTTTTCTCCTAATTTCAGATCCTTCTTGAATGACGCTGAATAGTTTTGTGCAAAATTCGACTAGCTCTCGTTTGAGCAGTTTTTGGGAATTTCCATCAGATTCTTGCAGTGGACTGGTGACCCACTCAGTGTAAAAATAACCAATAATAATTCGTTTACAATGATAAAACGTAAACGAGTTTAGCTTACCCCGAATAGGATTTGGCTTTATGGTATAATAATAATAATAATTATTATTATTATTTTTTCAATTTTTTCAGATAAGATGGATCTATCACGGTTTATTGGCTTTCTCCTCATACATCCGACTTGGGACAGGGAATTTCATGAAATAATTATAGTTTTTATTTTGGGTCAGGGAGTTTGAGTAAGACATATAATTTCACTTGGAACTGGGAATCTTTTACATGGAACGGGAAATTTTCAAAATAATTTTTATTCGAATTGAGAAGAAAGGAAACTAAGAAAATTGCTCTTCCAATTTGAAATTCGTTAAAATTTGAAAGTCTCCTCTTCTTAATTTTATATGATTTATAAAATATTATACAAAACTTATTCACATTGTTCATTGCGAATTTATCTTTTTCAGTTAAAAAATCAACTACTTGGTTGAAAGCCAAACTCTTTTGTTGGAAATTATACTTTTTTGTTGAAGGTGCATTATTTTAATTAAAAATCCCCCTCTGATTGGAATTTTAACTACTTTACTGAAAATCAATTCATTTTCTTTAAGTGAAGATTCGAATATTCAGTTGACCATTGATTCATTGATTTTTGAATTTCAAAATTAAACTATTTGTTTGAGAATCTATTTCCTTTGTTGAATTTCGCCTCTTTTTTGGAAATTAATCCATTATGGTTGAAAATTCACCTTTTCCGCAAAAAATACATTTATTCCATTTAAATATTTATAATTTTACCTGAGAATTCATCAGTTTGGTTGAAAATTAGTTTCTCTAACCGGAAATTTAACTGTTTCATCATTAGTGGAAAATTATATTTTTTAGTTCAAAATTCAACTATTTGGATCAAAATTTTTCTTTATGTATTGAAAATACAACTAATTCCTTAAAAATTCACATGTTTTGTTGAAAAAATGGATTTTTTGGTGTGAAATTAATTTTTGATCAAAATTTCAACTATTCAAGTGAAGGGTCCATCATTTCAAGTAAAAACTCTTTTTTCCGGTTTGATATTCAATTGCTTCACTTAAAAATGTACAATTTCATTAAAAAATTCATCATTCTGCTTGAGAATCGATTTTTTTGAAAGATCAGGGTTGCCACAATTTCCGGAAATCATAGAAATCAGGGGAATATCAGGGAAATTTTTTGATCATAGAAAATTCAGGGAAATTTCATGAATATCAGGGAAAAAAGAGGCCGCCAAAATTTTTTTAGAATAAATCTACGCTGTCGAGACATTTTTTTGGAGACCCTTTAAATCTTGTTAAAGAGACATTTTTAAATTGGCATTTGGGTCTATACTTTTTATTTTTCATCAATCAATTCCCACAAACATCAATATTATAAAAAATAAATATACTTCTATAATTAATAATTGATGTTAAAACGTTTTGTCCTGGGCTGATTCATTGGACTCATCATCTAAAAATAAATTATTTTACAAAATATCGAATTGATATCGAATAATTGTAAGCAATGTATAAAAATATCATATCGTATATCGTAAGAAATTCATAATATTTTTATACATTTTTAGGATCAGATGTATGTAAACATAAATCTCAGAAATATGTAAAATTTATGTTTTGTATGGAAAACGTATGGAAAAAAATCAGGGAAGTTTTTCTGAAATCAGGGAAATATCAGGGAAATTTAGCGTGGGTCAGTTGTGGCAATCCTGAAGTTACTTTCCTCGTAAAAAACTAATTAATTTTTTTCAACTGAAAGCTTAACTCATTCCAATTGAAAATTCCATAGTTGTATTTGAAAATTAATTTGTTTGGTTAAATTGAAAATTCGAATATTCAAATTTTGGTTGACAATAATTTGTCTTCTTTACTAAAAATGAATTTATCTGTTTGAAAAATTCACTTTTTCAGTTGATGATTCTTTCTTTTTGCAAAAAACTCTCATGTTTGATATGAAATTGGTTTTCAAACTAAAATTTTGCTGTTCCATTTTCGGTTGAAATAATTATTTTTCCAGTTCAAAACTCAATTATTTTGTTAAAACTTTGTATTCTTTGGTATAAAATCAATCTTTCTATTCAAAAATTAATTTCCTTGTTTCAATATTCACCTTTACGGTTGGAAATTGAAGTGCTCTAGTTAAATATCCATCATTTTAGTTGAAAATTCATCTTCTTGTTTTTCAATTTAAACTGTTCCAGTGGAAGATTTATAATGTTATTTGAAAATTTATCACTTTGGTTGAAAAATGGACTATTTTTTTAGAAATCCATTTTTTTTGTCATCGCAAATTGATTTGTTCTATTTCAAGTGTAACTGTCCCAACTTTTATAAAAAAAATGATATTTTTTCATGTGAAATTTTAGTATGCTTTTCAAAATTGATTTATTTTGCAATTCTTGATCTGTTTTGTTAGAGGATGTTAAGAATGAACGTCACGAATCGGAATAAATGTTCGCTTTTTGCGAGCCTTTTTGTGACAAATATGAATATGTTACTTTTAGTTGGCCGGGAAAATTGACAAACTTGACCGGGAATAACCGGGAAATGACTGAAAATTTGAAATCGTCTACCAAATCACCACCGTGATGATACACGCGATATTTCTGAGGGCCGTGTGAATTAGGCGTAAAGTAGCTTTTTGCGTCCTTGGACTGAAAAGCAGGTTCAGAAAGCTAATTGACGCCTGCTTCGTCTCTGGACGGAACAAATACAATGAAAAGTACAAGATTAATAAAAAGTTCAGAAGTAATAAAAAAAATATAATTGCTAAGGCATCTGGGCAGACTACATATTGATTGATAAGCAATTTTTTTCGTAACAAAATTATTGTTACAGCTCCTCCGCTGGCTTTACACAATGTTTGGGTAAAACCTTCTACTATCCTGGCAAATATCCTCTGGGAAGTTGGAGAAACCGGAGGTTATCCGATTATAGATTTCACTGCCGAGTATCGCTTGAAACCGATTCTAGGAGAGGAAGCTGAAGAATGGAAGCCTATCATTCCGAATCACATTCCTCCAAATTCCGTAAATATTTTTGTATTTTTTCAATTTTATGTATATGAGAGAATACTAGATGGTGGTTCCAACAAAAGAAATATTTTAAGTGGGGTTCGGTAAGTTTCTCTTTGATTGAAATTATCAATGCAAGACAATGTCTGCCAATTTTGGGTTTCCATGATGGATAGGTTTGAAAGGAATTTTAAGCAGTGAAGAATGTAGAGAGAGGGTGTGGGGATTTATTGATAGATCCAAAAAAGTGAAAAGATAGGGGATAAAGAAAGGATACTATAAAGATTTGGGTTAGGAGATTGACAATGGAAGAACAGGATACTGGGAAAATTAGAGAAGGAAAAGGCTAAAAGTAGGAAGGCAGAGGAAGACCTGAAAGGTGAGAGACCAATTGATAAGGAACTATTTCGTTGATGTCACCTTAAAGTGTTCTATTATTTTGAAGGCGGGATAAGAATCTTTAAAAATTACTCAAACATATTAGTTTGTCGTGGGTTTATCCGGTCGGGAAAAAAATCCAATAAGGGAGGTGTGAAAAGGGAAAAGGTACCTGAAAAAGGGTGGCGACTTGTCCGGGAAACCGAGAAATGACCGGGAGTTTAATTAAAGAACCGGGAATTCATTTGACTTAACCTAGACTATTGAAAATTCTACCGAAAAAATACGAGGAAGGACCGCTTTCTTTTTATGAATCAAAAAGATATCTTATCATTTGATTTAAAGAATGTTACTTTCCTTTAATCTGATTCTCAAGATATTCAAATACATCTATACTTCATCAGAGGAAGAATGTTTATTTTTTTCCATTATAAGGAAAACGTTTTGCAAATTTGTTGCTCTGTGAGGTTTTTTTTTACTGACTTGAATTTGATAATCGAATTGATGGTAGCCCAAACATAAAAATAGAATTACTATCTAAATTTTTTCAAAAGAATGTTTTTTCACATGTTATTTGCATTGTTTGTTAATTCCTTTTCCTAATTTATCTGACTTGGGACAGGGAATTTCAGAAAACAAATATATTTTTTATTCAAACTAATTATCATTCGGATTTAGAAGAGAGGGATTCTGAAAAAATCATCCCTCCAATCCAAAACTTGTCACAATTTTCTCTCTTCTTGATTTTAAATAAAGAGAGAACTTCAAGCAGCCTTTGAAGTAGAAGTAGTATTCCGAAGAAGAAATATTTAAATAAATACTTGTTTAAAATTTCAACTTGTTTGATAAATGGTAAATTTTTATGTTAAAGGTGCATTATTTCGATTCAAATTTCACCTTTGGTTGACATTGTAACTACTTTGTTGAAAATCAATTATGCTCTTTTTGTTTAAAATTCAAGTAAGTTGAACATTGATTTTTGAATTTGAAAATTAAACTATTTACTTGAGAATTAATGTAGTTCATGGAAAATATGCGTTTTTTGTAGAAAATTAATCTTTATGGTCGAAACCCCTGACATCTTGCATAAAATTTATTGTAAAAAATTCATCTTTTTGCTTAAAATATATCTATTCTTTTTGAGATTCATCATTATACCTGAAAATCCGTCAGTTTCGTTGAAATTCAATTTCTTCAACTGAAAACTAAACTGTTCCCTTCTTAGTGGAAAATTGATCTTTTATAGTTCAAAATTCCACAATTTGGTGAACATTTGTCTGTTTGAATGGAAAACTCAATTGTTTCATTAAAACTTGACATATTGGATTAAAAAATCGATTTTTTGGTAGAAAATGATCTTTTCCTCCGTAAGTTAATATTCCTCCTCAGAAATTTCTCTTTAAGGTTAACATTTCTAGTTTTCAGTCAAGCATTTTTCATTTGAGTCGAACCTTGATCTCGTTAAAAATTCTTAATTTTGGTTTAAAATCAATTTTTTGAGCAAAAAATGTCACTGTTCCATTTTTGTTTGGAAATGATTATTTCTGTAGTCCGAAATTGAACCATTTCGTTGAATAATTGTATTTTTGTAGTTTCTTTTGTCATAAGTAATTTTTTTAAACTGAAAATTTAACTTATCACTATTGACAATTCCATAGTTTCAGTTAAAAATTCATTTGTTCAGTTAAACATTCATTTTTTTCATTTTAAAATTTTAGTATTCAAAGTTTCGTTGACAATTTATCTTTTTCAGTAAATGTTAATTTGCCTTACTAAAGCTCAACTCCTTTAGTTGAAGATTCTTCATTTTAGTTTACTCTTTTGCTTGGTTTTGAATTGTTTTTTTGAGCTGAAAATGTTACTGTTCCATTCTTCGTTACAAATAATTATTTTTTGAGTGCAAATGCACTAATAGTTGTAAATACGTTTTTTGTTTTTTTTTTTCGTTATAGTTAATTGATTTTTCTCAATTGTGAGTTTAACTGTTCCAATTTTTGTAAAAAAATTATATTTCTTCATTAAAAATTTGAATATTTCTTTCAAAATTGATTTGTTTTGCAATGTTTAATCTGTTGTTTAACAGGATGTTTAGAATGAGCGTCACGAATAAAAAAAAAGTTTGGGGTTTTGCGACAAATATAAATGTTACCTTTAGTTGGCCGGGGAAATTGAAAAACTTGACCGTGAAGAGCCGGGAAATGAAAATAATAAATAAATAAAAAAGCACAATGGATGGTTGTAGGATTTAAAAAAAATGATTCAACTGAATAGTGAAAAGGCTTTCCGGAAACGCTGAAGGGAGATGTCAGGTGGAGAATCTCTGCATTTTGGGAAGGTGGAGAAAAAAATTGATTCGATACAAATTTGCTAGGGGCGTTTCATTGACAATTTCACGAAGTGCAAACTTTATGATCTGATAAGTAAAAATGTGAGAGAGCTATAAATAAAGAGTTATAAAAAAGGTTGAAAAATTCAAGTAGTCCGTGGATTAAACAGAATTTTCATTTTTTTAAGGATTTCAAACCCTTTACCGAGGGTTCGACAATTTGAATTTTGAGTACACACCACATTTAAAAAATTTCAAGAGATTTGCAGGGATTTGTATATATTTGAAGAGATTTCAAACCATTAAAAATGATTTTGATGGATTGCAAGGGATTTTATTGGTTTCCACAGGAGTTCAATAATTTTACGGGATTTTAAGTGTTTCAAAAGAGTTGGTAAAAAATGTCGAGGAATTTCAAGTTCAACAAAATCTCAGGGGATTTTAAAGGAATCTCAACGGACTCCAATGTATTTCAATGTATGTATTCAATTTCGAAGGCATTTCAAGGATTTAAAGGAATTTTGTAGGATTTTTGAACTTTAAAGGGTTTTTAAAGAAATGCCGCGGATTCCAAGGGACCTCCTTATTTCATAAAATTTGAAGGACTCATGAATATCGAAATGACCTGCAGGATTCTTATTGGATTTCAAGGAATTTCAGAGGAATATGTTTCGTATATTTCTCACGATTCCGAAGATTTTCGAGGGATTTTAAAGGTGTTTATGGATATCGTATATCGAGGGATTTCAGCGTTTAAATATATAGAAATATATATGGGCGAATATTTCAAACTTTTTTCGAGATTCTAAAGGATTCCCAATGATTTCAAGTGATATCCAAAGATTCCTATCAATTTGAAATAGGGCTTAAAATATTTTACGGGATTTCAATGAATTAAAAGGGATTCAGAAGAATTTTAAGCAACTTGAGTATTTTTAAGGATCTGTAGGGATTTAAATGCATTTCAAGGAATTCAAAGAATTCTATAGCTTATAATTGATTTCACAAGATTCAAATGAATATTAGGGTTTATCAAACGATTAAAGAAGATTTCAATTGCCTCTTATATAAGATTTTATAGATAAATACGTGAAATGTGACGATTGTGTTTTAATTTCTGCTTCAAAGTGGATTTTGCTTTCAATTTTCTATAACTCTTTGGGTTTTCAATCATTTTGTTTTTTTTTCTTCCTTTTTATCTTCCTTTTTATCACTTTTTTCTATTGAACCAAAGCCTTATTAATCGTTGTATTGTTCTTTTTAGAGGCAGATAGATGTCTATCATTTAGAACCGAATACAACCTATTCGTTTCGAGTGTGGGCTACGAATCAACTCGGTCCAGGTGAAATTGTCGAGGTCGATGGACACACGCATCACAGTGATGAAGAACTGGGTACGATTATCTCACTTCAAAAATTATAGAACTACCACCAAACTAGAGTTTACGACCTATGGAATTGTGATTGCATAGAATTTGGATGATGAAACCAATGTAGCCATTTAAATATTATAGATTATTTATTTAATCTGTATATATGTACATAACATCCACTTAACGAATCAATGATTCAGTGAATCAGTGTGTCTAGCGGATCAGGAAATCGGGAAAACCCCAGGAATTTTATTTTGGTTCGGGAATTTATTTCTTCTATCCCAAAATCTACTCATCTTCTTTTTTCAACTCGGATTACTTTACATATTTCACATATATGATGTTATAAAAGTTTTTCGATAATTGCTCAAGTTCTTGTAAGTTTATTATGAGATTTACAAATTTTTTTTGTTAATACGTTGAAAGCTATCATAATCTCCATAAAATAAGCCAGACTTAAGGAATTTGGTCAATCATTTGAGAAGATATTTCAGGACAAATTTGAATGTTTCCTTATAATTCATATAAAATATAATCAGGGTGGCGACTTAACTGGAAGAGACCGGGATATGACCGAGAAAAAACCGGGAAATGGCCGTGAATTCAATTAAAAACCGGGAATTCTCTTCACTCAACATAGACATTAAAAATTCTACAAAAAAAAAATGAGAAATGACCGCTTTCTTTTTATGAATTAAAAAGAGATCTTATCATTTGATTTAAAGAATATAACGTTCCTTTAATCTCATTCTCAAAATGTTTAAATACATCAATACTTCATCAGAGGAAGAATGTTTATTTTTTTCATTATAAGAAAAACGTTTTGCAAATTTGTTTCTCTGCATTTGCCTTTCCTCATTTATCTGACTTGGGACAGGTAATTTCAGAAAATATTTATAGAGAAGAATTTTTAAAAATCGTTCCTTCAATTCAAAATTCGTTAGAATTTTTACGTTCCCTCTTCTCATTTTCAAATAAAGAGAGTACTTCAGGCAGTCTTTAGAGTAGAAGTAGTGTTCCGAAGAAGGAATATTAATATTAAAAATATTAAAATTGTGGCAATAAATATTAAGAATATATAATATTTTTATTTTTATGATTCAAATTTCAACCATTCTGTTAAAAAATTGTATTTTTTGGTTGAAAATTAATTTTTTGACGAAAACTGAACTATTCTAGTTAGTTAAATGTTAATCATTCCAGTTAAACATTCGTCTATCTGGTTTGAAATGCAACTACTTCAGTTGAACATTTACAATTTCATTAGAATCTTCATCATTTTGCGTAAAACTGAAAATTCTACTTATTCCAATCAAAAATTTTACAGTTTCAGTTAAAAATCTATTTGTTCAGTTAAACATCCATTATTTTCAATTTAAAATTTGAGTAATAAAACGTTCGTTGACGATTCATCTTCTCAGTGAAAGTTAATTTATCTGTTTGAAAACTCAACTCCTTCAGTTAAAGATTCTTTTTTTAAGTATAAAACACTTATGCTTGTTTTAAAATTGGGTTTTTAAACTAAAAATTCTACTGTTCCATTTCTGGTTAAAAATATTTATTTTTTGACTTTGAAATTCGACTATTTTGTTGAAACATTATCTTTTTTCTTAGAAAAGAATCCTTTCTATTTAGAAATTATTCTTTACGGTCAACAATTCAAGTTATGCAGTCAAACCATTTTCATTCTTTTCATTTTTGTGGTTCAAATTTCAACCATTATGTTGAAAAATTGCATTTTTTGGTTGAAAATTAATATTTTGTCGAAAATTGAACTATTCTAGTTAAATGTTCATCATTGCAGATAAACATTCGTCTTTTTGGTTTGAAATGCAACTACTTCAGTTGAACATTAAAATTTCATTTGATTCTTCATCATTTTGTGTAAAACTGAAAATTCGACGTATTCCAATTAAAAATTTCACAGTTTCAGTTAAAAATCTATTTGTTTAGTTGAAAATCCATTTTTTTCAGTTAAAAATTTGAGTAATAAAACGTTCGTTGACGATTCATTTTTTTAGTAAAGTTAATTTATCTGTTCGAAAACTTAACTCCTTCAGTTAAAGATTCTTTTTTTCAAGTATGAAACACTTATGCTTGTTTTGAAATTGGTTTTTTAAACTAAAAATTTTACTGTTCCATTTTTGGTTGAAAATAATCATTTTTCGACTTTGGAAACCGAATATTTTATTAGAATATCATGTTTTTTCTTAGAAAAAGATTCTTGTTATGTGTAAATTAATCTTCTTGTTTTCATATTCACCTTTATTGTTGGAAATTGAAGTGCTTCAGTTGAATACCGATCTTTTTAATTGAAAATTCATCTTCTTGTTTTGAAATTCAACTGTTCTGGTTGAAGATTCATGATGTTATTTGGAAGTTCATCACATTGGTTGAAAAATTGACTATTTTGTTGGAAGTCTGTTGCTGTTTTTTTTTTGTTATCGTGAATTGATTTTCTTAATTGAAAGTTTAACTGTTCCAATTTTTGTAAAAAAAAATTTTATTTTTTGTTGAAAATTGGAGTATTCTTTTTAGAATTTATTTATTTTGCAATGTTTGATCTGATATGTTAAAGATATGTTTAGATTTGAATAAAAATAAATTTTTGCGTTTTACGACAAATATAAATATGTTGCTTCTAGTTGACCGGGAAAGTTGAAAAACTTGACCGGGAAAAACCGGGAAATGACCGGGAATTTGAAATCGTCGGCCGAATCGTCACCCTGATAATGTGATAGACATTTTCGAAGTTGATACAAAAAAGTTATAACAATTTCAGGACATTTCATTTTCAGAGAAATGATAATAAAAATATATACTTATATATTTTCAATAAATTTTATAGAAACCTCATGATTACTTATTCTTATATTTTACTATCATATTTTTTCCCATCAGAAACAATATTTAAAATTTTCCCAAATTTTTTCAACTTAAACGTGTTGCAACATGCAAGCAAAAATTTCCACAATAATCTTAAGTTCATGAGTTGGTGCGATTTTATAAAGATTTACCTTCAAAATGATCCCAAGGATATTAAAAAATGGTTATTAAATATTAGATTTTATCGAAGGCTTCTTCATTGATGAAATCATTCAAATCTCGCGATTGCAAAATCTTCAAAAATGAGAATTTACGAATCAAGATTCCAGATTTATCACTGTTACCGGATGGATTTCAGAAGATCTTGCGAGGATCTTTTCAAGATTTGTCAAGGTTTTGGAATATTTGAAAGATTTCCGAGATTGAAATAACGGATAGCCCCTCGCTTTTTATTTGAATTAAAAAAAACACATTGAGATTTCCACTGCTTTTGCAATGTCTTCTTAAAAAATTGAAAAAAATGACTTCGTTCCGGCCCATTTCACGGAGAATTCGGATAGTTTTCAACCTATTTCAGAGAAAAAAAAAATTTACGTCATGATTTGTTCTAATGTATCTCATGTTAAAATTCCAATTTCGATACATTGGTTTGGGCCAAATTACCAAAAGACATCTTTGAATTGGTCGGGACGAGAAAAATATGATCGGGAAAAAACTGGATGTTTCAAATTGCCTGATCACTAGGCACCCTGATTATGTAATTATGCAAGAGATAACAATTTTTCAGAGCTGGCAAGACATCTTTTACAAGGAGCAGAAAATTTCGATACTCGTGTATGGGTAGCAGCGGTAGGGATTGTTATGGGAACTTTAATGATTCTTGGTTTGGGAACCTGTTTCCTACTCTATCGCGAGTGCAGGGCATCTTGTAAGCATATTCTTGTAATTTTAAAATTGGGCTTATGCTTCTACTCTGTCTCTTTTATCGCTTTGTTTCTGCTACTAGCTAAAGTCCTACATGTTCACCCTCCTCATGGATAAAAAATAGTTACTTGAAATTTAAGGGCCTGTTGAGGCTTTTCACGTCACCGATTTCGCAAATGGTTTCAAATATGTAATAATAATGCAACTTTATTAGTTATATTTCTGCCAGGGCTCTAAAGACCTGTTCTGAACTACAGAAGACTTCCGTTTAGCTGAACCGCTATGCGACGTTAACATTCGTTTAGCTGAACTTGGGAGAAATTCCCACCACTATCCCCCTCCGCATGGGTGTTTCTAGAGGTGATTTCTAATCGGTTGCTACCGTCATTCTAATTGGTTGCTAACGTCAGTTGCTTTCCCCTGGGGCAAAGATATTATCTTTTCCTGGGGGTAGAAGGGGCCGCTCGAGTTCAGGTAAACGAGCGTGGAAGCGTTCAGATAAATGGAAGTTCAGCTAAACGAGAGTTCAGCTAAACGGAAGTCTTCTGTACACTACCGTCGGAAATTATGAGATCGATTGACGCAACCACTATCAAAAATCACTGCTGGCTTTGAACCACGATAACTCAGCAGTAAAGAATTATAGAGCATTCTAAAAAAAAAACTGCTGGGAAGCCTATAAAATTCCACGTCTATTGATGTGAAATAGATTCGGTTTCTATATACTGAACGGAATAAAGCACGTGATAAGTTTTGAAAAAAAATTCTAGATTTTCTAAAATTTTGTACCTCGACTTCAACTTCTAGCAAGACCTAGGAAAATTGTTGCGAAAATCTGAAAATTATGCAACATAGAACCTTTAATTTATTCTTTAATTCAAGCCAAAGAAACTTGAAAAATCTCAATCGGTTCCCGAGATACGATTAAAAATGTTCAACCGTACCTGAGTTGAGTTTTAGTCGACTTTCACGGTTTTCGGCCGGTCTACCGCTCGCTTCCTTCGTTGAGGCAGGACCGAATATGCCACGCACAGACGTGGTGCTTTATTGTGGCTGTCTTATATTTTTGATTCTGCTCATCAGTCGTTTTTATTTCAAACTATTGTACATTTTAAAAATATTGATACATGGGGTTAATTGTGAATTTGAATCATTGTGAATAATAAAAAAACAATGAATAATTTAACAAATCAACAATCATTTGAAATAAAAATTACTGATGAGCAGAATAAAACGTGTAAGAGAGACCCAATCAAGCACCACCTCTGTGCGTGGCCTATTCGGTCCTGGCTCAACGAAGGAGGCGAGCGGCAGACCAGCCGAAAACCGTGATCGTCGACTAAAACTCAACTCAGATACGATTGAACATTTTTAATCGTATCTCAGGAACCGATGGAGATTTTTCAAGTTTCTCTAGCTCAAATTAAAGATGAAATTTCAGGCTCTATGTTGATCATTTTTCAGATTTTTGCAACAATCTTACTGGGTCATGATAGAAGTTGAAGTCGAGGTACAAAATTTTAGAAAATCTAGAATTTTTTTCAAAACATATCACGTGCTGTATTCTCTCCAGCACATAAAAACGAAATCTATTTCACATCACTAGACGTGGAATTTCATAAGCTTTTCAGCTGGGTTTTTTAAAATGCTCTATCATTTTTTTTCGATGAGTTATCGCATTTCAAAGCCAGCAATGATTTTTGTTTGTGCTTGCTTCAATCGATCTCATAATTTCCGACGGTAGTGTACATCCTAAGTTAATAATTTATAAAACTGCACTTTTCGAATGAAATAAAAACTCGAGTGGGTCAAGCAGACATACCCTTATATATTCGGAACCATTTCCTATAACTTCAACACGATATTTACATTATTCAAGTTATTAAGCCACTGAATATAAACCATGAAATCGGTCACGTGACACTCTGGTACATATCCCGAAGTGACTGTCTATGACTCTAGGATAAAGAGTTTTATAAGACCAGACTTATAAAATTCCAGAGACTTTATATTAAATAGTGTTTACTTTTGTTAAACTATGTAATTAAAGTAACTGGAAATGTATAGGAATGTGTACCTTATTTTATAAGGCTCTGTTTTATAAGAATCTGTGTCTAAGTGACATAGACAGTTACTAGAATTTTGAGCAACTTTTTTTTTCGTGAAATGTTATGCGAGTCTTTCGTGTACTCTTCTCAAAATTCTGGTTTCATTGGGTCAGGTTGCTTCTCTTCTTACATGAAATGAACCATTGTCATTGAATCATCTACTTGATTAAATCATGAGTTTGCCATATTTTAGATTTAGATTTCACTCACGTTTCATCAGCGGATCAGTAGCAGAGACAATCATCACTAGACCTCAGTTATCTATGGCCTTGATCTCTAGTTTCCTTGACAGTATTGACATTAACATTAACATTTAACACTTACATTTTTCAATCGATATACCTACTTATTTCTTAACGCTATTCGAATGCAGCTCTATTCTTTACTAATCCTTCGAGCTACGAGCGCTTAGAGACTTACTTAAATATTTGTCTAACTCGTTTCTAATATATTCGTTTTATATTCTAACTTTTGCACTCTACACGACAGGCACTAGAATATACTCAAGGTATTTTTATTATATGAATAACTCTGAATAACTAAATAACTACTTTAACAACCACCAAACCTTTTGTTGCTTAAACAATTCAATTACTAACTGGGGTGCTCTTTGGGTTTAAAATTTATAATGTTGAACCATTTATCTTTGAGACATATAAATATTTTCCATAGTTAACTTTTTGAGACATTCTTAGTTTGTGTGTCATTTTTTAAGATTTTGAGGTTGGAAGTATTTAAGATTTTCCAATATTTTGTACACTGAAAAATTGAAACTACGTTCTATATCTATGTGAACAGATTGTTTCAAAATTATTCTTTGATTTTATGAAATTTAATTCTCAAAACTAAGAGATCAAAGTTTTATCATTTTTATATTCTGGACTTTTGACATTTTTTACCATTAAAAATTCGGTTTCTTTGGAATTTCGATACCTCTCGAAATTTTATATTTGAATTTTTTTACAATGGTTTGTACCTTCAAGTCATTTTTCATTCTTATTCAAAAATTGACAGACTTCCTAATTTGTGTTTTGAAAAATTAGGTCGTATCCAAATTTTATTAATCAGTTTGATATTTTGTTTCATAAACTAGAGTTTTAATTTGAGGACGGCCTAAAATTTAGTTTGTATTTTGTATTTTTTTTTTTTTTTTTTTGATGAATCATTAAAATTTGGAAGCGAACCAATCCCGTACATTTTTAATGCGGAGAACTGGCAAAATTTTTATTTTTCCATAGTTGGGGTGTGTTGAGAGTTGGATCCAATTCTCTCTAGTCTGAGATTCTGTATTATCATTTATCCATGTTAAGAACTAATTTTTAATAAAAACTTCCTGAAGTTCTATAACTCTATAATGAAAAGAAAAAAAAAATTATTATTATTATTATTTGAAAATTCATTTTTCCTGATTTCGTTTACCAGTCACTCATCTTACTCTCACAATTTTTAACAATTTTTCAAATGTTTAATACATTTTCTGGAATGTGTAAATTTCTCTCTATCTATATCTTCAGATTTCTCTTGAGAAATGTTAGTTTTTCTAAATATACTGTTGTGGAAGGAAAAATCTATTTCAAACACTCGTAGATCATTTTTTGGGTATTTCTAACATTGAAATAATTTCAAATTAATTTATGCTCAAAGTTTTGAAAATGGTTACGAATTATCTCTATTTTTTCAACTTCCTTAGTTATGTTAGGGTGATCCGGAAGTCTTTTTTTTCTTAATTGTACCCCTACGAAGTGTTCCTTTTGATTCTGAAATGACCCCTGATTTTTGGGAGAAGAAAAATAACACAGGTCTTCAAATAATTAGGTTGTATTTGTTGTCAGAAAACGAGAGGTCTTTTCCAGAGTAATTTTTCCTGTAGAATCCGAACCTAAGCTCAAAATATGTCTTATCACCTCAGGATTTTGAGATTATATACTCGGGAGAAGGGGTTTTTCGCTACTTTTGAGGCTATGTACCAGACGCGCGGAATTTTTTTGGTCTTGTTTCAAATCTTCATCATTTAGTACTACTTCGCTCCTTGAAAATAGGCTATTGAACAGTCACCAGCGATTTTTTTCACAAAGATGCAGCGATTTTTAGTTTCGACATCCATCTGAACAACCGTATGAGCTTTCACTTTGGCTCTTTGGAGCATACCATTTTGCATTCGGCAATTTCTCTTATGAATCGTTATTACCAAGATGGCGGATTGAAATGCTCATACGGTTGTTCAGATGCATGTCGACACTGAAAATGGCTGCATCTTTGTGAAAAAATTGCCGGTGACTGTTCAAAACTTATTTTCAAGGGGAAGAGTAGTACTAAATGATGATGATTTGATACAAGACCAAAAAATTTTCGCGTGTCCGGTACATAACCTCAAAAGTAGCGAAAAAACCCATTTTCCCAGTATATAACCTCAAATATGACCTGTTTAATTATGGGTCCCTCGAGTCACACTATGTCAATGAATGTTTGTTTACTTTAAATAATCCCTGTTGGTATAAATGAACTTCGTCATGCGTACAATTTTTTTCTTAAATCTGCCAAAAATTTAAGTGATTCATTTGAGTAAAAAAAAGTTAATTGTATGAATGTCGAAGTAAAAAAATAAATCAGCAATTATTGAAATCGGATAAGCTTTTGATTTATGAAAACCGGCTTGAGGGAAAGACCTAGGTCACCCTTAGATATAGTATTTTAATTCTGACAAAAATCGGGGGTAGGGGTACCATTTGAGACACAAAAATGAAGCCTTTTTGTACCAAAATAGTATATACGAATGCATGGACATTTTAAATTAGATTACTTTTATTTCAGGAAAAAGAATAGATTTGCAGTCTCCCCAAAAAATACTTCATTAAATTCAGAAGATCTGAATGTTTAAGATTGTAAGAGTGAAATATAAGGTATTTGAAAAGAAAACTTGATACATACATGAAGTCACAGACTTAAGTTTTTCAATATTAAATGACATGTGACTTCATTCCATAAATTGAGATTTCTTGAATATTGAAATGTTGATCTTAGAAATATATAATATTATGTAAATAACACGATTTTTCAAGAACCGAAACTTTTAATTAAATGCCAAGAATAAAGATCTATTTATTCCATTTTAAGTATATAATAGTTATCAAACAAATCTTTCTATAATGAAAATTTCGAACATCACTTTAGCTACAAAACTTTTGTTCTTAATATAGATCACAGAATAAAGAACTTCCTTTCTTTACTTCAGGGTTACAAAATCAATAAAGGTATAAACTGCAACTAACATTACGATGATGAAAAAAAGTATCTTAAAATCTAATCAATATCCACACTGAGGGATTGGTGGTTCTAGATAATTCCTAGAAAGTGCACGTCTAGGGTAACTATATTCAACGATATGAAATTAGAAGTAGAGCATTATGGCCTAGATAATGGCACTAAGTGCTACTAGAAAAACTTTGGCTACATAGTTTGTAGTTGGAGGGTAGCACAATAGTCTCTCAGGCCTAGAATAATTTCTGATCTATTGTAAAATGTAAACCTTAAGCACGAATTTAATTCCATCTAGACAGTCTCTAGATTAGCCAACAATAAAAAATTACATATATAATTTTAAAAGTTAGTTTACAAACTTCTAAATAAGTTCTGTTTAAAGTGCTCGTATTGAAAAATAATTAGATGGATTTATGGTTGACCAAGAATACCCGACAGTGGTGAGTGATGATAGATATGGAGAGAAAGAGTAGAAGCTAGTAAGGCTCATGGCCTAGACTAATGAAAATTAATCGCCGTTCCGCAATTGCAGCGCAGCTGGAGGAGCAGGAAGTGATTGAGCTGGTGCCGAATATCATCCTGAACCCAGGATTTTTCGACGACAGGACAGAACACATCCCTCAGGACGAAAACTTCAACAATCAAACAACGACTCGACTGAACAATAACACTGTTGTGCAACCTCGACGACTTTAGCGACCGATAACTCTTAGCTTATACTCAAATCCTCCCTGGTAAGCAATCTGGATTTGAAGCTCGTTGAACGAATAAAAATCCAGCAACGAAAAAAATGAAAAGGCTGAGGGAAACTTCTCGAGAAAAATTTATTAAGAGAAACGTCATTGGAAACACATCTCGAGAAGCTTGCTTCCCCAAACGAATTTCATCAAAGAACGCAAAGTATTCAAACCCGGGACTCCTAGGTTTCTCCTGGTGGTTTGCCATTTTTGAGAGACAAGTTTATCATAGGAAGTTCAGTCGCTTGTAACACATGCCCTTTGTCGTTGCTCAATGACCGAGCTTTGCCTGAGAAACTTCTGTGAAAGAAGAAGTTTATAGTAAGACTGTATCTTCGATCTCGAATTTTTACCAAATTCCCGAGATCTAGCGATCTTGAAACCTCGCAGTTTCGACTCACCATGACACTAATTGTATCTCCTTTTCTGCACGTGGCTCGCATTTATTTCCCAGTTTTCGGGTGTATTGATGCCCTGCGGGAAAAGAGACATTTTTTTATAGATTAAACTTGAAGTGGCTCCTGAATTTCAAGAGTTGAGTTCAGAGATCGATGAACACTCAAGTCGCGATTACTGCCGTTTTTAGGTGTGCACAAGGTGTTGTACCTGTTCAATCGACTAGAGTTCATATCGTTTTTTGAGACTTCGTTGAGCTGTTCAAATACGTCTGAAATCTTCAAAGTCATAAAAATGGTGTATTCCATCCTGTCGGTGATATTTCCTCTTGTACGATTGTACCAATTTTCACTTGGACAAAAAGAAGCCATCTTGAAATTTCATTCCATTTCCATTTACCCCATCTGTTTTGTCGATGCTCGTTACTCATTTCTGCACCGACAGTCATCTTGATATTTAAATCAAACTTCATCAAAATCAAGCTAGCGAATGCACAATTCCACTAATAAACAGGAATAATTTAAGGTATTTGTCCGGTATGGTCTTGCACAAATTGACAAGCTCCGACGAATGCCACATTCGAGAATGGAATACTTTCAGTATAATTTTACATTTAATAAGTTCTATGCTTAGTATTATTTATACTTATAATATTATTTATTGAAGGGATGATATATCATTTAGTGAGCAGAGGTTTCCTAACCAGAGACTTTTATGACTATTTTTTTATCCGAAGTATCCTTCTGAAAAAAACATAAAACCATGCAAAACAAATTTAGTTACAAAGTTTCCAACTGGTTTTATGTTGAGAAAAAGTTTATAGTCTCATTTTTTTTATTTATACCAGATTTGGATAGGAAACCATTTTGCTTGAAACTGTTGCATACTGAAAAAAATGATAATTTATTATTTATACAAACTTATTGAAGTGAAAATATTTACCGTCACTTTTATAAATGTCAAGGAGAAAATCTTGCAATTTAAACTTCGCGCCTGAACGGTTTCGGGATTATGACGTCACTTTTCAGCTTTTTACTAATGAATTGCCATCTGGTGTTGGGTAATTTTTTTCAAATATCCTTGGTACATGTAAGAGAAATTTGGTGTTCTTAGATTTTTATTTGAAAAATGCAAATTTTATAAACTGTATTTATTGCGCCCTAAATTGAAAAAAATATTAATTTGCAAGGGTCTGAAAAGAATACCGTTCTGAACAAATTTACTAAAAAATGTTAATTTGGAAGAATCCTAATTCAAAAAAAAGATACGAGTTGAAAGGAATACAGATTTAATAACAATACAGATTAGGTAACAATACAATACAATGGAAAAATCAAGATTTGGGGAAAAAAGTTCATAATTTTGTAGGCACATCGTACTAACGTACCTTAATCGAAATTTGGGGACAGTTTTAAATGCAATTATCTTATCTCTGCTTTTGAAAATCCTGCTTTCAAAAAGTATTTTAAAATTTTCATTGAATAGGAATTTTTTCTCATAAAAATGAAAAATTATTTTGAGAAGGCTAAAAATATAATGTCACTGAAAAGTGACGTCACTCTGAATGGGTTCGAGCATAAAATGAAAAATTCAAAAAATTCGTTTTCTTGATTTCACAAACCCTAGATCAATATGCAATATGATGAAATGGGTTTGAAAACTATATATAAAAATGATTTGTTGCTTTCTAGATTTGATAATTCACTTTCTAATTATTTAATTCTATTCTTTCCAGTTTCAATCCTTTAGTTTTTATGAGTTTTTTAAGACGGTGTTTTTAGGTACAAACCAAATTTCGAATGAAATCATATCAAGATTTTACTCTCGGTTAGTAATTAACAATTAAAAAATGGTTGTAAATTTTCGCGAAAAAGCAAATTTGCAAAATGCAATAAAAAATGGTTTAGTTTTAGTTCCAGTCTTAGTTTTTCATTTGTTTTGTCAGAATTGAAAAACATCGCACTCTTTGTAACAGTTTCCATGATACTACAGTGTTGCGCTAGAAAAATGCAATTTTGATTGATAATGTTATTTGACATACGGGATGCGAACATAAATTCCTCGATTGTGATTTTGAGTCTCGATCTCTCACGCGTTAAATTCCAGGGGCGTGAATCGGAGATAGTTGTTTTCATTTATATTCACTTCCAGCCTTGTATCCTCGAATTTTACACTTGTGAATTTTCGGGATGAGTCGCGTATTTCGATTCTATGGACAAGTTTAGCATTTTTTTATGCATTTCGCTGACAGGAAATTCTGAGAGTTCCATAGATTTTTGGATTCCCGGACAAGACAAAACAGATCTACATTTTATTTCTTTTCTTCAAAAAAAAATTCATCCTTCCCCGATTTCGGACAAGAAACATAAATATTTTTTAATGAAAGGAAATAAAATAAAGATTCTCTTTCTGAGTTTGGCAGGGCTTCCTAGATAGATATTTTCTGTTCGTTTAAAAACCAGAGACTCTGCAGCTTTGGTCAACTACTAAAACCGATAATCTTAAATATAAACGTGATATTTCAATAGTTCCATTTAAACATTCCCTCCTGTCAGTTGAATAAAGATGCGACAGTTTTGGTGCACGCAGGTTGTATAAATTGGTTGTGCGTTGTTACATAGAAGCTTTCGCAGTCATTTTCGCTTTATAAACTTTTCCTACGAAAATATTAATTTTGGAAAAGATTAAAAAGCAGATGGACAAGTTACAGCTTCGTACTATGCACTCTGTGTTGTGAATGGTATTTACCTATACGCGCTAATGAAAGAATAATACAATAATAACAATAATATATGAATTTAATATATATATTATAAATATATATATTTATATAGCCAAGGCATCGTAATATTTAGGTATAAGCAAAGACAATTTTTTATATACATGATAAAAATGGCTGAAACGCAATGATATAATATTTATCTGTATAATAAATTATAGTGAAGTTTTATCCTTTGATACAAGTGGTTTACGTAGTTGTTCCTTTCTTGGAAGACTTGTTATTGTTTCATTTTTAACTTTTTTTTATTGTTCTGTCTTACCAACTTTTCGAGTTGATGGATTTTTTTGTTTTCGTTTTAGCTCCAAGTTTGTTGTTGGATAACGAATTTTCAGTCGAGAGGAGAACTTTAATTTCTGTCAATATCGGGTTGAAAATCAACTGACAAAGTGAAATGTGACTAAGAAGCAAATTATTCTTGTAACTAATGAATCAGTGCAGTAGTCGAGTGTAGATTCTTACAATTAGAACTATCTCATACTTTATCATACAAAGTATCTGCCTCTTATTTAAAATAAGTTAATAATTCTAAGTGATGTTAATTATAAATCATGAAATTGAATTAGCTTCTCTTTTTTCAGTATTCATTTATTCATGTTATCTTAAGTTTCTATGTGGAATTTTGAAAGTGTAGAATTCTGTAGTCAATATGTCTAATATATTTAAACAGAAATGTTGTCGTTCCTTCAACAATCAAGTAGCAGCGGTACACTTAACTTTGGCTCATATTTTAAAGAAATCATGAAGCTTGGATTAAGCTTTTGGACTGTATTCCGTAACTCGCATATTTTTTTGTAAAAAACAAGAACATTTTATTTTCAGAAGAACGGTCAACATTTTGTTAATTTTCAATTTTTTAATACAAGCAAAAGTTAAGTACAGATGATTTTGGAAAATGCGGGATTTTCAAAACAAAATTTTTTTTTCAGAGGAAAATATAAAAAAATATATAAGAAGTAATTTGTTGTAGAACTCTTTGACAGGAACTATTTTTCTTCTAAAGCTTTTTTTTGTATCTCGCATATTTAAAGAAAAATGTCGAGCTAAAGTTGGATAATTTGGAAACTGTCTATTCAGGAAAAAAGTCGCGGAAAATGTAGGTTTAAGATAAAATACTAAAATAAAGAACCAATTGAAAATGTTGAATTAATTTAAGGGGCAGATATTTTCCCTCATATCATGACTTTGGTATCATCCAGCACAAATCATACAAGAAAAATATATTCGAATTTTATTTTTAAGAGTCTCTTTTTCCATATATCTTATTTTTTGCGAATTTACATAAGAAAGCACTTAATAAGAATAATCATTGCACATTATAATCTGATCGCTATTGTATTTACATAATTGCGAAAGCGATGCAAAGCCGTATGATAATTAAGCAAGGACCATAATCTGTGGTTTCTAATCAATAATGATCGTCCCCTAGGTATAATCGAACCTGGCATCTCTAGATTTTTTTCTAGCAACAAGGAAATTATGAAAAGCACAAACATGAGAAAAAAAATTGAATAGAAAAAATGCTAGATTTGTGAGAATTATTGTGTGTATATTAGTAAGTTATTAAATAGTTTTGTATCCTCGCATAATTCGGACGATCATATAAGAAATGAAAGGTCGATAACTTTCTGAATAAACGAGATTTATTGTTACTCGTTTCAAATCATTCATTAGAATCTTGATATCCATTTCTCTAATTTGGAGAAAAAAACTGGAGAGAGCATGAAAATCTTGAATTTTAAGGCCCTGTTTAGAGTTTTGTTATTATTTTTGTGAATCAAAAATTTGTTTATCGCTTTATTTACTCCGTTTCGAGATATGAATATGTAATCTTTATAATGCAAAAATATTTAATCGCCAAGCACGCTTATGGAATATATTCTCCTAGAGATAAATTGTTAAGAATAAATCTGAATCTGTGTTTAAGAATTTTTGGCTTTTTATCTGCTCGATAAGAAGCCGAAAATCTTCAAGTTTGTTAGCAAAAACATCAGTATTGCACATTCCATTGGGTACAAAATGTATTTTTTTTTATACGAAACATTAGTAATTTAGTTCATATTTCTAGTTATTATTTATTTAATAAACGATTTTAGGCTTTAATAATAATTTTAAAATTTGGCCTGATTGTGATTCAGTTGAAGCTTTTAATTTGTGAAAAGCAGAGATCGAGAGCAATTAGGCACATATCAGAACGTGTGTTAACCAAATCGACTCTTGTGATCTGAAAAGTTACCTTTTACAATTAACTATTGTAAATTATAATTATACTGTGCATTATTGATGTAGATATTTGGATCCTATCTGTTAATTCAGAATTCTGGGGTTGTGAGAAATTCAAAGTCAAGTTGCACCAAGAGATTAGGAATTGGAAATCATTGATAGTTAGACAAATCATCTCATTAGTCGTCAATCATAATTCGTCATTTGTTTGCTGCAACTTGATATTGTGAAGCATAATATATATAAGATGCGTATGTGTAAGAAAGAGCTGTACGAGAACCAAAATACTGTAATGTTAGGATTCTAGTGACCACAGCTTTTACAATTGAATGTAAACTGTTATACAGGCCCGTATTTTTATTTATTATGTTAAAGTTCGCGCCTTTCACGAGACCATCGCTATTAATTTATCACGCTGTGTCATCCGTTCAAAGTTTATTTACAAAACTCATTACAAATGCTGGTACAATAAATACAAAGTCATTCATAAAATGGAAATCAATTTATTTAACTTCCTATTCACTTCGCAATTATCATTCCTATTTGTTATTTCTATTTGAATATTAGTTTAACTTAATATTATCTCCACTATTTGTTTGTCATCTTATTTTGAAAAGTATTTTTGCGATTTTAGAGCAAAGAGCCGGCATTTCGTCTGGAGGAGTGAACTCAGCAGCTAGAATTGCATTTGTGACGGCAATCGTTTCTTCCACGGAGGGTCCAGCTTTCATCCAAATTTTCCCGTTCATCCCAACTGCTAGTTCGTATTTATGCTCTTTCGCGAGAAGTTTGAAGAGGGGACACTCAGGATTTAGAATCTTTCGAACGAGACTCAACGAGCAGGAAAACAACATACCATCAGTATTTAAGACGCCTAATTTCCCCTTTTTACCGAGCGAATCGACACATACGAGTTCTGGTTCCATATCTTTGCTGGCGACAAGTAGTTTTCCGAAAATCACGTCACCGACCTGGACGTCTGGGCGGTTTCGCTTGGAGGCACCCTCAAAACCCAAGTAAGAAAGAGAGGCTTGTTCACTGGCTCCTATGTCCACTTTGAAAATGTCGCCAGCTTTTTGAGTAACTACGCCTACTACGTTTTCCCCCCGGTTTGGAATGTACCTGAAAATTAAGAAACCTTGTTAATAATAGATATTAAAGTTTTTTAAAAGCATTTAAAAAAATTTAGAATCAAAATTCAAACTAAAAATGAAAAAACATAATTTTATCAGGTACCATCTATGTTATTTGAAAAAATGATGAAAAAACCATTGAATATTGCAAAATATTGGATATAAATTCAAAAGCTTGAATGTTCTAAGAAATCAGTTCTAGGATATAAGAATACACCACAAAAACTCAGAGTGGCTCCAAAATAATCCAAAGTAAAAGATCGCGAAATTTACTACAGACAATAATTTTGAAATCTAATTAACTTTGAATTGACATAAATATTTTGGAAACATACCTCCTTTCATAACTATTAACGTAGTAAATGAACGGTTCGCGTCTCTTCAAAACACCGGCTTTGCAAACAAAAACATTATCTCCTTCACGACGAAGTCCAGGACCTAAAATCACTTTAATTTTCCCTTTACTTGGAAAAACTTCCTTCACAATATCTCCTGGCATTACGACATCATTTATTCGAACTTCCATCCTTTTTCTTTCAAAAATTGACAACAATGTAGATAAAAACTGCAAAGAAATAAAATTGCATACATTATTTAGAGCTCCTTATAGGTTAGGGACAGAAACTGTTACGAATTTCTAACTTACAGAAAAGCGGTTCCACCAATTCTAATGAAAGAATATGATTCTATTTATACTCTTCTAATATTCTTTGATGTCACCATTTATAGATCTCCAAGAATATTTCTTGTAATAATAATACTGATAATACTCCTTAAAGTATACGTCATACACGTGTGCCAACAATAATATTTTCCCGAATAATAAGAGAGAAAATGTAAATAGAATAGGGATTTATATAAATTCAGGCTATAGAAACTATCAATTATATAGTATTCACAAGATTATTTCAAAAGACAAAGTGTTCCAATTTCATAAAACAATACTTGAATTATACCTGATTATACTTTATTTATATTTGACAAGAGCTTTAAAATGCAGCAGACACCGCATATGAGCAGAAGCAAGTACGCAGATGTGCCCCGGCGCTCTGCGCTCTCTAGCGGTAACATGCGAAAGTTCCACAGCGAAAGATGTCGAAAATTTATAACGTTTGCAAAACGCGGTAAGCTTTTGTTGTGTCGTTGGTGAAATAAAGTCACTATGTTTTAAACAATGCGAGAACCGTACGGATAATCAACATCCGAAGTTGAAATTATCAGCAATATAAAATAGGGTAAGTTTCCTCCGCTAAAAAAAGTCAGAAATTCGACTGGAAAATTTGCGCAGCCCTCGCCGGATCGATAACTGCTTGGTTTTGCGTGCGCTCTATCATAACCTAAGGGGCTTTCAAATTTTAGGAATCTTTTCTTGTTTTTTTCAATCGCCACTAAGTCGATGGATTGGGTGCCTCTGATTATTTTCAAGAATTGGGTTTTCTAGCAAGCGTCAGGCACTATCTGTAATTGCTACGAAATTTGATGTTTTTTAAGAAGCTGTAAGTGCAGCTTTTCACACATTTGCAAGATTTGCGTGAATATGTTATTGTGTGAAAGACTGCAAGTTACCCAGCTACACTTGTCACAGAGCTTTTTGAGTTTGACGAATTTTCCCTCTTCATTACCCAATTGATTGATTGAATATGTTTTTAGGTTAAGTATCATAGTTTAAGGAAGCTCCAAGTTTTCGGAATTATCTTTTGGGTGGTGGACTTATGAGTTCATTATATTGAATACGAGATTACAGAAATTTTTTCGCGTAAGTTTATATAGTTCTATTTTTATAAGAATAAGACGTTTTATTCAAAGACGGGATTTAAAAAATATCCTTGTTGACGTGGAAGAACGATGTCGTGTGAATGAAATTTCGAAATCTGGTTAGACATAGGTTTTATTCCCTCGATGTTCTAATGTATTCTGTGAATATCTAATTAACATTTAAAACTAAGGTTTAAGGAAATCTAGTCAAATAAGTAAGCATTACGATCCATAAAGTAAATTGGAAGAATCACAAGGAGTATAATTTTGAATTTCAGATAAAAAAATGTTCGATTTCTTTTACTTGAAATAAATCATGAAATTAGCTCTCTTCAGATATTTGACACTGTTAGTGTGTGAGTCCGTTTTTTCCTTTCTGATCATGAATTTCCGAAGATGTAAATTAAAAGAAGTCTTGGTCTTTTGTTGTCGCAGGTCCAATCAATAAAGATGTATAATGGTATTGGACTGCAAACTCCCAGAGGCTCTGGCACAAACGGACACGTCCAGAGGAACTGGGCGATCGTTCGTAAAACTAAGGACAAAGTTTCCTACAAAAATCAGGAAGGAAAGGTCGATTCTGCCAGCAAACAACCTAATAAAGAAATCCTTGACCACGATCGAAAGCGAAAGGTTGAGATAAAATGCACAGAACTGTCCGATATTTTAGAAGAAAAAGGGTGAGAAAAACTTTTATTGCAATTACCTTCTTCTTCATTTCAGTTTTTTTTTTTCATGAAAAAATGTCTGATTTAGGTACACCACCGAGGAGATAGAAAAGAAAGTGGAGGAATATCGTTCTCAACTTATTGGCGGGGAAGAAAAACCGTTGGTACCTACAGACGAATTTGGGCGAGTAATGTAAGTAAATAATTTTCTTTTTAGTAAGAAGAAAGCATCAACTTTTTTTAATTCTCTATAGAGATTAGATGAAAGCTTAGGTATCTTTTTTCTGGATAAAAGTACTCAATTTTTCTTGGTTTTCAAGAATGAAAGTATGTTTTCTGTAAAACCTAATTGATAAGGAATCTTTCTTGCAAGAAAAGAAGGTAAGATTTCTAAGTTATTACATGTCCCATCTGGGCGTTTTTCATCTCTCGTTCAATACCGGATAATATTGAACCCCAGACCTTCAATATTGTAAGCTTAAGGGGAGATACTGGGCGTCTTATATTTTTTCTTGCGTAATATTGCGTGATCTTGGATTTTCAGACGATGTTCGGTTATTAGTTTTAGAGGAGTCGAAGCCAATATTTTGGATTTGTTCGATGAAAGATAAACTACAAAAAACTTTCGAAGCTTCTTCTATACTAATCATTAAATTTCAAAACTTCTCTTGAAAAGCGTAGAAGAAGCTTTATCGCGTTTTAAATGCAGATTTAAGTATGCACAGCTTAGCTCCGCTTTACGGCATTGAATTATGATTTTACAATTTGTAAAAAAATTAGACAATAAAGGATTATTTTTAATACGAGAAAATAATCGAAAGAATTATTATGCCTCGGACCGCTTAAGATTGTTAATAAAGGCCCAAAACAAATTTTAATTAGAAAATAAGAAAAAAATTACTTCAAAGCTTTTAGTATGAATAACAGAGAAAATTCTTCTTGGGTTTGATTGCTGAGTATGTACAAATTCTTTCGATACTAATTGTGTCAGTTTTATTCAAAACCGCAACATCTCAACAGTATTTTATCCTAAAATTTCCGGTTCTAAATTGTAGCTATTTTTGGATCACCTTTAGTAAAATCTAATAAAAGTTATGGTGTAAAATCTTAGTTTATTACTCTGAATATCTGAAACTCATTTTGACTCCCTGATCGCGGGAGCGATCATGTTTGCTCATCTTCTCACAATTTTTGTCTACTCCGGGACATTTTGAAGGCAGGCATCCCTGTTATGACACCGGGGATATTGACTTCCTTCGGCGCCGGCGCTTCTCCACCCGGGAGAGGAGAAAAGGACGCCCAGTCGGATTCTAAAATGTGCGAGAAAGGGAGAAATTGCAAGTGGGGTTGCTCTTTCCCAGCATCACGAATTCGCCTCAGTGCGAGAATGGACCGACGTCGCGACGCCACGGGTCGCTCCTGTGGCTGGAATTTCTTCGGGTGTACAAGACTAGTTTAAACTAGTCCAGTTTTTGATAATGTAACACTCTTAACCAAAGAGTCCTTCTCAAAATCACTTTAAGTCTTCCATTAGTGTGTAAGAATATATTTAGCTAGTTTTAATACAATATCGCGTTATTTCGCACTCATATACGCAATTCATTCCTTCGCCATCTGTCGGAAACACTGAATAGAAGTTTGAAGTATCGAGGAAATTCATTGAAGAAGGGCAAACAAGTTTTTTCTTGAAAATCAAAAGTTTCTAAATTAGCTACGAGGATTAAACTAGAGGAAATTTTATATCAAATCCATGTGTCTCCAAAAAATAGAATAAGAAGCTAATGTAAGGAACTTCATTTAAAAGTTGAATTAATAAGGATCCCAGTTTCTTCCAAGATTTGTGAAACTGTTGGAGTCATGTGCCTAAGTCCAAGGTCTTCCATAAACTATGTCGAAAAGTTGATTTGATATTCTATCAACGAGCGAAACCATAAGATATTTTGAAGGACCAGTTAAAGAATTTACCTTAAATATTAGAGAATTCAGGACTGTTCAAAGCAGATGAATTAAAAACTCTGGATTAAAAATAAACAAGCAGCTCAGACAAAGCAGTTCATCAAAATGACATGAAGAGGGTGAGAAAATGAAAATGTAAAAATAGTGACAGTTCCCCTCAGTTTTTAGAGAGATTGCAAAGCTTATGAAAGCAGAAGCGAGAATACAAAAGACGAACCGGTGTGAGTAGGAAGGAAACTATTAAACCCCTTCTCTTTCTCTCAACAGAAGAAAAGCCTCCCTTAAAGCTGGGATCAAATAGAACCAGAACCAATTTGAAAGCTCCTTAGAATAAATTAACTAACAGAAATCCAAGCCTTTCAATTAGGTAAACTGTCCTCTCGCTCTGAATGGAAATTGGCTTTAAATTATCAATTAATTAATTATCGGATTGATTAATTTAGACAATTATTCTACCGATGACGATGGCAACAACACTTAGTGTGAAAACAGCGAGAGGACGAGGTCCTGCGGATGGTAGAGCTTTTTTCGAAAGACTCTGGAGAGGGAATTTCTTTTTGGATAGACAGAAAGTCTTCAAGCGTCCTCGGAAACGCAAAGTTCAGGCCAAGCGTTCAGCGAAAAAAGCACAAGGCAAACAACATTGTTGTTGTTGTCAAAGGATTCAACTCCATCTGCTAGCTGGCCGGAGAAACAAAATCCGTTCCGTTGTTAGGTGATTGATTAAATATTATGAATTTTAAAAGTTGTTTTTCTTTCTCGTGAAGAATCTCTTCTTTTTGTTAGGAAATCAAACGTGGGTTCTTATATTTCTTCTCTGTTCAAATCAAATTCGAATATTTTGTTTTGTTGAGGCCCAAAACTTTTGTTTGAATTGAGATAATATCTTTTGATTTAGGTGATTCGGTTTTTGAAGAGGTTCATTATTCAGTTTTGGTTGGTAGGTTTTCGATAAATATTTTTATAATCTGAAATGGGGAGATTCCTTATTCTGAAAGGAATTCAGGATATTATTTATCATTTTTAGTTGTGTAAAATTAGGTTAAGTAAATGATTTGAACTGTAGACGTGACTGCATCATAATCTGCGATTTCCTTAACGACAGTTGACAGCTTATGCGAATAATCAAGGGAATTGGATTACCATAGACAGAATATGTTCTGGCAACTTCTCGTCTTACCTCAAGGCATTAGATACTTGAAGCGTGAATTCCGTCAATTCTTTTAGCTTATTTCATACCCTAATACGATTTTCGGAAGCCGTAGAAAAAAATAAGAAATTTTTTCAATGAGATACATTGTAGGTTAAAAACTTTCAAGAAAATGTTGAAGCATTGTGATATGAGGAAAAAAATTGAAAGAATTTTATATTCAGAACGATTCATTTGGAAAATACTTGAGGTTTTAAACATTCATGTTAGACTGTTTAAACAGTGCATTTTTTTAAATAATTGAGAATAGAAGAGAATCTTTCAGACCTGCCACCTTTTTAATCCTAGGAAGTATTTTACTTCGAATGGTATTTTCTACATTTTGAACTGGGAAAAATGGGGGGTTTTTTCGACCAAGAAGAAGAAGACATTGTTTTTAAACCTCACTCTTTTCTAGTAGAAAACGAACTCGTAGCATTTTGATTCCATTGATTTAATAAGAATTTTCGTTAATAAGAAAAAAAATGGCAACTATTTTATTTTAAATGACTTGGAAATATTTTCGAAACTAGAAGAAACTTTGTCTAGGAGTTACGGCCTTTCAAAAAACCCCGATTTCACATTTACGTTATAATTTAAATAATAATTTTGCCAAAAATTTCATGAATATCCACAACAATTATCTATTAATTATCATAATTTTTTTTTAATTCATTGAAATGTATCACTATTGTGAAAATTAATGAAATTCTTACAAAAATTATGAAATTTGTGGACATTCATGAAGTTTTATTAATTTTGTATAAATTTTTTACTGGGGAAATTTATGAAATTTGTATAAATTTTTGACGTTGTTAAAGATATGCCGGAAGAAAAAATTGAAATCTGTGAAAATATGCCGAAAGAGAAAATCAAGATCCGGCAAAATATGCCGGAAGCGTATACACTACGCGCAACCAATTGTAGACAAGGGTTCCATTTCGAGTTACAATATTACCACATGGACCATAAGCATGCTGGAAAGTTGAATAGGGTCAATACTCCTAGAACTTGAAAGGTTTCAAACTTTCCACCCTCTGTCAAATCGGGCGTATAAAATTACGTGATAGGAACGAATCCGTCATTTCCCCTTACTGACTTTTATCATAATTGCATTCATCTAATTTAATTTTCTAGTAAATATATCACTAACCATAAAGAAAAAGCATTTAATAACTGATTATGAAGGATCATTTAGTGTATCTCGAAAGCCTAATTTTTAAACTTACTTTTCCCCTAAAAAAATACAGTTTCACATAAATTTAAAAAAATTCACTCACTAATTTTTCCATATAATCAGGGTCGCGACTTCGCCGGGTACCGAGAATTTTATTGACTGGGAAAAAACCGGGAAATGACCGGGAACTGAATTAAAAACCGGGAATTTACCGGGTTGAAAAATTGAGAATTTGAGTGAAGAAGATTTCTTTTAAATGCATAACTCCTGTTCTATTTGAACTAGAGACATTTTTCTTTTTTAATTTGGAAGGTAAAAGAACGAGCTTTAATAAAAAAATCATCCCAAAAATATTATCAACAAATTGAAATTGTTATAAACAATTAAAAATTTTCAATAGATTTTTAACAAGTTTGACCCCCATGAATTAAGTTCTTAGTATTTTGATCGTATACTACGTCAAATTTCAGATCGAAAACCATTTATTTCAAAATGGTGAAATCATTATTACTATCGGAAAAAATTTAATGTATCTAGCGGTGTCGAGCGCGATACCTCACACCGGCGCGGCGCGCGTATCATATTGCACGGCTGATTTCCATCTTTGATATCGTTTTTCCCTTAAATATGAATGATTATTATATATTTTTAATTAAATAATCTTATTTCTTAGACAAGATAACTTTATTAAAATTCAAGAAATAAATAAATAATAAGAAGGAAAAGAAAAGCATCATTATTGAAAATGTAGATTACTTAATTAGGATTATTAGGATTATTATATAGATTTATTAATCAAGAGATACGAGTTTGTTAGAATACAGTTGGAATATCAAACTGAAAGTCTATCCATGAAGACGAATTTCTAAAATAATTCATTTGTGGAAGAAAAGAGACGAATTTTCTAGAAGGTAGTTAAAGTTTCTAGAAGGTAGTTGAATTCTCAACCTAGAAAGGTAAATCCTTAACAAAAAAGTTAATTTCCAATCTTGAAATTTAAATTTTCTACCAGAAGAGATGAATATTTCCAATCCAGAAGGACAACTTAAATGCAAAATCATGAAATATTTACAAAACAGTATTGAATGAATAACAAAAGAGGCAATTGTAAAAAAACTGATCAATCCAAATGGACAAACCGTCTATCCAAGAAGACGAATTTTGAAAATAATAATTTTTTTTCAACAAAAAAGATAATTTTCAAGAAGGTGCTCAAAGCTTCTAGAGGGTGGTTGCATTTTCAACCTGAAAACTTAAACGCCCACCAAAAAAGTTAATTTTTAACGTTAAAATATAAATTTTTTACCAGAAAACATGAATATTCTCAATCCAGAAGGACAAATTACATCCAAAAGGATGAAATATTACAAAACAGCATTGAATTATTAACAAAAAAAGTTATAATAAAAAAAACTAATCCAATCCAAATGGACAAATCCAAGAAGACAAACTTTGAAAGTAATAAATTTTCCTAAAGAAAAAAGACGAATTCGCTAGAAGGTATTTGCAGCTTCTAGAGGGTGGTTGGATTTTTAACCTGTACAGTTAAATCCTCAACGAAAAAGTTAGTTTTAAACGTTGAAATATAAATTTTCTATGTAAAAATTTATATTTCAACGTAAAAAAAGTAACTTTTTCGTTGAGGATTTAACTTTACAGGTTGAAAATCCAACAACCCATTAGAAGCTGCAAATACCTTCTAGCGAATTCGTCTTTTTTCTTGAGAAAAATTGATAACTTTCAAAATTTGTCTTCTTGGATAAAAGACAAATTTGGATTGGATCGTTTTTTTTATAATTGCATCTTTTGTTAATCATTCAATACTGTTTTGTAAATATTTCATGATTTTGCATTTAAGTTGTCCTTCTGGATTGGAAATATTCATCTCTTCTGGTAGAAAATTCAAATTTCAAGATTGAAAATTAACTTTTTTGTTTAGGATTTACCTTTCTAGGTTAAGAATTCAACTACCTTCTAGAAAATTCGTCTCTTTTCTTCCAAAAATGAATTATTTTAGAATTTCGTCTTCATGGATAGACTTTCAGTTTGATATTCCAACTGTATTCTAGCAAACTCGTATCTCTCGATTAAGAAATCTATATAATAATCCTAATAATCCTAATAAAGTAATCTGCATTTTCAATAATGATGTTTTTCTTTTCCTTATTATTTATTTATCTATTTCTTGAATTTTTAATAAACTAGTCTTGTCTAAGAAATAAGATTATTTATTTGAAAATATATAACAATCATTCATATTCAAGAGAAAAACGATATCAAAGATGAAAATCGGCCGTGCAATGTGATACGCGCGCTGCGCCGGTGTGAGGTACCGCGCTCGACACCGCTAGATACATTAAATTTTTTCTATAATGATTTCACCATTTTGAAATAGATGTTTTTCGATCAATAATTTGACGTAGAATACGGTAAAAATACTAAGAACTTAATTCATGGGGGTCAAACTAGTTAAAATTTTCAATTGTTCATAACAATTTTAATTTGTTGATAATATTTTTTGGATGGTTTTTGTATTAAAGCTCGTTCTTTTACCTTTCAAATGAAAAAAGAAAAATGTCTCTAGCTCAAATAGAACAGAAGTTATGCATTTAAAAAAAATAGTCTTCACTCAAATTTTCAATTTTTCAACCCTTCCTATTTCTCAAAAAATTGCAGAATAAAAAAAAATCCTCAAATAAGTATCTTCTCTTTTTCGATAAAGAACCCGTAAAAAAAAGTATTAGCTCAATCAAAAATGGGTCGGTCAACTTTCGTCCAAATCTGTACGATTTGTAAAAGAATGTCCGATGTGCCCGCGCAGCGAGCAGATTTTTTTAGTTGGAAATTCATCTTCTTGTTTTGAAATTTAACTGTTCAGGTTGATGATTCAATTTGTGTAGGAAAATGATAATTTTTTTTATTGAAAATTAGAGTATTCTTTCCAAAATTGATTCATTTTGCACTGTTAGATCTGTTGTGTTAAAGGATGTTCAGAATAATCGTCATGAATAAAGATGTATGTTTGCGTTTTGCGACAAGTATAAATATGTTACTTCTAGTTAACCAGGAAAATTGAAAAACTTGACCGTGAATAACCTGGAAATCATTGGGAATTTGAAATCGTCCGCCGAATCGCCACCCTGATAACTCTAATATCTAATCTTCAACCCCCTATTTCTAAATCTGGAATCCCCCCCCCCCCTCCCCCATTGCTTGTAACAGATAAAGTATTCAATTTTCGCTTGTGAGAAAAGGCGAAGACTCAGAAGGGTGATTTTTGCACATGCGTGATTTAGAATCTCCGATCAATGTCTTCTCTTCTAGTGATCGAGGCCGGGCTTTTGCTTGGTCGCTTGGTCATTTATACGAGGGTGTCGACTGTAAATTCTAAAGTGTACTGTATTCAGTATAGGGTAAAAGGGATTCTAGAAAAGAGAACAGCTGGATTTTATTGATCCATCGCACGAGCCATAGTGCAGGGGTGGCTCTGCCTGGCTTTAACTACACTACTACGTTCAGTTTTCCACTCGAGGAGGCCAGGGAGACCCAGTGTTATGTCATTTCTCCACCCTCCCTAGTCGTGTTACGTGCAACGTGCAACCTAAACTAAAGTGTATTTTGTGCCGGTCAGCTGAAGTATTTTTCCTTCTCCATCCATCTTTGCGAATTCCGAGTCCCAGGCCCGACTGGCCTCTGACCTTATGGTAAGGTTTGAGTGACACAACAATCAGAACTGCATCAGCTTCTCCAGGATGACTGTAAAAATCTCGACCCGGTATGACGGCAACCCCCTTGTAAACTCGAATTTTGATTTTACTCAATTTGATGTTAATTTTTTTTTCAATCACAAATGGATGCGTAGATTTGTTGGGATTATAACTCTTTGTCATAAGAGAGGATTGAGAGCGTGGCCTCCTTTTTTTTAAGTACCTTAATTAATCCACGTATAATTCTTCTAATGTTATTCTTTTGTACCACTTTTCTTGATCACCTCCAAATGATCTTTTGGTCTCCGGTTTTCAATTTTAGTAAATAAAGAATGAGCTTTCAGTTTTTATTCGAAAATAAAGTTTTTTAACTTATCACCTCGTAGGAAATTTTGAGGTCTATCTTTTTACTATTTCATAAATATCCACAACAATTATAAATCATCATGATTTTTCGAAATTCATTTAAATGTACCATTATTGTGGGAATTAATGAAATTCTTACACAAATGATGAAATTTGTGGATATTCATAAAGTTTTATTAGTTTTGTAGAAATTTATTACTGTGAAAATTTATGAAATTTGTGGAAATTTATGACGTTGTCAAATGATCATGTTAAATCATGTTAAAACTGGATTTTTTAGAAAACAGGATTCACTAAATATTTCCATGGAGGGGATTTTGAGTAAACTTAAACTCACAGCATTTTTAATATTTATATTATTTAATATTTTATAACAATATTTGTAAAATTTCTTCCTTTATTTGCTCAGATACGTTATCAAATTTTCAATAACTTTGATTTTTGCCGCTGTGTCTTAATTTTTGTGAATTATTTTATTGTAAATATTTTTAAACACAATATGGCAATGTCTAAAACAAAACATTTACAGGGTGGCGACCTAACCGGGATACCGGGAATTTAATCAAAAACCGGGAAGGAAGAATTTCATCTTTTTCCATTATAAGAAAAGCGTTTTGCAAATTTGTTGCTCTGTGAGATTTTTTTTAGCTAGCTCAAATTGACAATCGAATTGATGATAGCCCAAACCTACAGAAATAATAATAATATCAATTTTTTCAAAAAATGTGTTTATCGTTGTTTATTTTCTTCTCCTTATTTATCTGATTTGGGACAGGGAATTTCGGAAAATAATTATCGTTTTTATTTTGAAGCAGGGAGTTTATGTGAAGAAGTAGAATTTCACTTTGAACAAGGAATTTTTTATATGGAACGGGAACTTTTTAAACTGATTATTATTCGGATTTAGAAGAGAAGAATTTACAAAAATCGTTCCCCCAATCCAAAAATTGGTGTGATTTTAAAGTTCCCTCTTTTTGATTTTAAATAAATAAATTACTTCAAGCAGTCTTTAGAGTAGAAGTAGTATTCCGAAGAAGAAATATTTTTGAATTGTTATTTATTGTTATTTATTATACTTCTTTAAAACTTGAACTTGTTTGGTGAGAGCTAAATTTTCATGTTAAACTTGCATTATTTCGATTCAAAATCCACCTCTGGTTGCGATTATTGTAACTACTTTGTTGAAAATCAATTCATCTTTTTTGGTTAAAATGCAATTATTAGTTGAACGTTGATTTTTTAATTTGCTAATTAAACTATTTCTTTGAGAATGAACTTCGTTGAAGATTAGCCTTTTTTGTAAAAAATCAATCTTTTCTAGTTCAGGATTCGACATTCCGGTGAAATTTTGTCTTTTTTAATTGAAAATTCAATTATTTCGTTGTTTTACATAGTTTGTTGAAAAATAGATTTTTTGTAGAATATTATCCTTTTCTTCGGAAGTTAATATTCTTCTTCAAAAATTTTTCTTTACGGTTAACAATTCAAGTTATGCAGTGAAACATTTTTCATTTTAGTCGAATATTTATCTCGTTGAATACTCTTATGTTTGGTTTAAAATTAATTTTTCAAACCAAAAATGTCAATATTCCATTTTTGTTAAATGTTAAATGTTCATCATTTCAGTTAAACATTCGTCATCCTTGTCTAAAATTCAAGTACTTCAATTAACAATTTACAATTTCATTTGATTCTTCGTCATTTTGTGCATAAATGTAATAATTTGTTTGGCAGTTTTTTTTGTTTCTTGGAAGATAGTTTTTTTTTGTTATAAGTAATTTTTTAAACTGAAAATTCAACTTATTGCAATTGACAATTTCATAGTTTAAAAAAAATCTATCTGTTTAGTTAAACATTTTTTTGTAATTCAAAATTTGAGTAATCAAATTTTCATTCAATAATCTTTTTCAGTAAAGGTTTACTCGTATGTTTGAAAACTAACCTCCTTCAGATAAAGATTCTTGAATTTAGTATAAAACTCTTATGCTTGGTTTGAAATTGATTTGAAATTGGTTTTTTACACTATAAATGTTACTGTTGAATGTTAAAATGTTTATATTTTTTATTAGAAAATTATTCTCCCTATTTGAAAATTATTCTCCTTGTTTGAATATTCACCTTCGTGGTTGCAAATGAAAGTGCTCCAGTAAGATATTTATCTTTTTAGTTTGAAATTCCTCTTCTTGGTTTGAAATTTACCTGTTCAGATTGAAGATTCATAATGTTATTTGAAAATTCATCGCATTGGTTAAAAAATGAACAATTTTGTCGGAAATACGTTTCTTTCGTTATAGTAAATTCTTTTTTTTTAGTTGTAGGTTTAACTGTTTCAATTTTTGTAAGAAAGTGATTTTCTTTTTTGTTGAAAAATAGATTATTCTTCTTAAAACTGATTTATTTTGCAATATTTGATCTGTTGTGTTAAATGATGTTTAGAATGAACGTCACGAATAAAAATAAATGTTTGCGTTTCGCGACAAATATTAATATTTTACTCCTAATTGACCAGAAAAATTAAAAAACATGACCGGGAAGAACCGGGAAATGACCAGGAATTTGAAATCGTCCGCCGTTTTTTGCTGATTTGCAATTAATAATGAACTAATAATGAAATTTATACTATTAATAAAAAATGTCTGCCATTATTGGTTTCGATGATGAGATTATGTATGATTAACATTACGTTCAAAGAACAATTGATTTTGACCAATTCAATAAGTAAGTCATACTACTTAGTAGATTAAGTCCTCTTTTCTTTTACTTTGGTAATGGGAAGCTTACCATTTCATCTAGTAGAAAGTGGAGAAATGCCTTATTTTGTTGTCAAATTTAAGGCCATGTTAAACTTACCCGATTCCTACCTTACCGACATCTTTTTTTCGCAGCAACTCACGTCTACACCGAAATAGGTATCGAGTTGATATTTTGAGAAAAGCCTTAGAAAACAATAAGCTACGTTTGTATACAACATTTTGTTCAAAATTAAGAAAAAAAAAAAAATTTTGCGATTTTTTTTTTTCAAAATTTTGAACCAAATGTTGTACGCAAACTTAGTTTATTGTTTTCTAAGGCTTTCCCCAAAAAATCAACTCGATATCTATTTCGGTGCGGACGTGAGTTGTTGCAAA